>JAVJIF010017070.1:0-111384 GCA_038442645.1 Agave tequilana
CCCTGATTCAGATATGCATGAGAGTAAATCAAGCAATTAAAAATAATTTAAATCAAGTAAAAAAATTATGGAGAATCATGTTTTAAAAGAGAATCAAGTCCAAAAATATACAAAATTTTCACCACATTCGTTTGGCTGTTTTGTACCCCCTCTTTAGGCTATAAAAGAGAAGGAATTTTAAGATTAGAGGAGCTATATTTTATAGACAAATTGTAAAAGTTCTTAAAGTTTCTTGTTGTTCTTCACGGTCTAAGTGTTGTACTCGAAAGTTCATATTTATAAGTTTCTTTTAATAAAAGTTTTTATTTTTAGTTGATCAATTTCTATTTTTCTTTCATGAATTCATTTTGATATTGTACTTATGTTGTTCTTGATCTAATTATGAGTAGCTAAATTTTAAAAATATTTAGGTGGATAAAAATAAAGATTATATTAGGTTTTAAGATAATTTTTAGATAATCAAGGCTTTATATAATGTTAAATAATAATTTATGTTTAAGATTAAAAATAACTAAGGTTGCCATGTTTAGATTATCTAATTAATTTTGATTTATATTTCTTATAGTTGTTGCTTTAATCTAAATTAATATGTTATTATATAATCATGTATAACCTATATTTTAAGTAAGTATATTGATAATTATAATGGTGATTCTAAGAGAAATCTAATTCATTTTTATATTATTAACCTAATGGATTCAAGCCTAAACGCTTCTTCTTTCTGAAATTGTTAGAAATTTTAAAACAACAAATATCCTTCTATATACTCAATTCGTCTAAATATGATTATTAAACTAGAGATAATCATCTTTCTTAATGATTCGGTTTGTAAAATACTATGATTAGACATCATACACTTGCCATAACACATTAAAATTAACATCAATTAGAAGATCTCATAAGACCCCTCACCTAAATTCACAACACCAACTTTATTTGGACCCATATGTTGGCCCAAAGGCCTTCCACCCTAGTTTTGATGATGATTAACTCATGTAGTTATGTTTACTAATAATCTTGTGTTGTTTAAGTTTCAGATCATTAACCAAGATATTAGTTGGTGATTAGCTTCAACAAGGAGTTTAGAAGCTTTTCGTGGTGATTCCAGAGCTCAAACTTCAGGATCACACATTTCCTAGCCCATGGATGGAGTTTTGGATCGGGTCTACTTGAAGATGGAGATCGTCAAGAAGACTTAGGTATTCTAGTTTAGTTTTAGTGTGTTTAGATCCATTTGTAAAGCTTAGTATAGTTGATATGCTCAAGTGCACATAACACACACGTTTTATGTTTGGTTTTT
Organism: Agave tequilana; assembly: GCA_038442645.1. NCBI lineage: Eukaryota > Viridiplantae > Streptophyta > Magnoliopsida > Asparagales > Asparagaceae > Agave > Agave tequilana. The sequence continues at coordinate 1,301 of JAVJIF010017070.1, forward strand.
GGTTTTCATGAATAGTTGATCAAAACAAGTTTAATTGATATATGTATAGTTGTTTCATTCTATACATGCATGCTTAACTTTTAAACAAACTTATTTTGACCTTCCTATTCATGTATTGAAAAATCAAGTTTGATAAAATACAAGTGTTGGTTTTTGATAAAATTTACAAGACACAAAAATGATTTGAATATGTTGATATATGTCTTGAATTTTTATCACAAGTTTGTGTTTCAATACAAAATGTTAAAACAAGTTTTATGGAATTTTAAAAGAGATAAAAGAATTTTAAGAAATATTTTAACATGTTGTTTCTGACCAGTTTCTGTCCCTGATTGTGGCTGACAGGTCAGGTCGGTCGACCGCATGGGTCGACCGCACCAAGGGCCGGTCGACCCGTGGGGTCGACCGACGTGCACAGAGCCGTGCACGTCTGGCTGACACAAGGGCGGTCGACCCGGCGGTCGACCGTAACTGAGAGCTCTGCTCTCTGTTTATTTGGGTCGACCGGGCAGCCGACCGGGTTTGCCCAACGGTCATATTTCAGACCGTAGGCGGTCGGCCGGGCCGGCCGACCGGTAGCCTGTCAGGCTGCCAGCTCAGCCTAACGGCTAGTTTCTTTTTTGGCCTATATAAACCCCAACTCTTTGGGATTTTGGCCAAGGTTTTCACAAGAGAAAAATTTCCAGTTTCCCTGAGTTTAAAACAAGTTTTCAAAAGTGTTTTTGGGCTTTAAACTTCCAATCTTATTTGTTTTAGGTTTTGGAAAAATCAAAGAAAAGAGAATTTTGGGAGATTTGTCTTGGCTTTCATTTTCTATCTTTTACAAGAGTTTTTCCAAGTATTTTCTTTGAGTTTAGTTTTCCAAACACCTAGTTTTTCACACTTGAGCTATCTTCTATCCTAATCTATTTAGGATCTTGTTTTGTGGAAAAGTGAAAAGAGAGTTTGTGGTCTTTGTAACTACTTGTTGTAAAACTCTTGCTTTGATTGGGTTGCTCCCTCTTCGGTAGAGGTTGAGGATTGTGGTTTGCTCCCTCTAGTGAGAGGTGGAGTTGGTTGTTGTTTGCTCCCTCTAGTGAAAGGTGGAGTTGGTGTTTGTAACCCTCTTCGGTAGAGGTGTTGGTTGTTGGTTGTTTGGCTACGGGCCTACCCCTCGATTGTGAGGCGGTGTTTGAGAGAGGAGTTCGGTACTCCATTGTTGTAACAAATCCTCTTCGGTAGAGGTTCCCTCGGTGGGAGATAGTGGATTGGAAATCCTACACGGTGGTGTAGGCGGGGATGTAGAGCTAGGGGCTCGAACCTCGAAACATATCTTTGTGTTTGCGTTTGATCCATTATCTCTAACTCTCTCTCTCTTCATTTGTGCATAGCATTATTCATATTGCCATATCATTCATATTACTTGTATTGCCTTGCATCCTTCATATTGCTCATTCTTATATGCTTGGTTTGCTTGTGTGTGTGCCTCACTTATACTTAACCACAAGAGCTTCACATAGCACCTCAACCCATTCAAGGGGAATCAAGAGGAGTTAGTCCAGAGCCCTTCACGGAGAATTCGGCTACACTTGTGTGTTGTATTAAGTGTGTTGCAATAATTTGCATTAGCTTCCGCATTTAGCGCATTTAGTTTCTAGATTAGCAAGTACACCTATTCACCCCCCCTCTAGGTGTGCTTTTCAATTTGTATCAAAGCCAAGTGCTCTGATTTTGGGTCTAACAACCTAGAGTTAAAGATCCTCATTTTAGGCTAATCTTGTTTGCATTTGTTTGTTTGCACACATATAGTTTGGACCCATGGACTTCATGACCCCACCTATGTATGATGCTTCCAACATTCTTGTTTGGAAGACTAAGATGTCCATTTACCTCCAAACCCTAGGCTTGCATGTTTTCCTTGCGGCTACCAAGAAATGCTATCTTGGTAATTGCATTCACATAGGGGCCAATGCACAAGCCCTTGAGGCCATTAGAAGCACATTAAATAAAGAATATCTTATGCATGTTTCTAATCTTGATTCCGCTTTTGCAGTGTGGAACAAGTTGACAACAACCACCACCTCCAATCTTCAAGTACAAATTCAACCGGAGGAGTCTAGTGGAGAATCCGACTCACATTGCTATATGGTCCAAGGGAATGACTCCCTTGAGGTACTTTCGGAATCTCAACTAGATAGTGATGATTGTGCTAGTTCTTCAAATGATTTTGTTCATGCCCATGCTTTGAATGAAGAACTATCCATTATGTGTGAAAAACTAATAGAAAAATATAATGTTTTGAAAAAGAGAAGTCTAAGCATTAACAATGACAATAAAAATTTGATTGCTAGACTTGATATTGTTTTGCAAGAAAAAGAGGAGATTGCTAATGAGAGGGATTCATTAAAATCTCAACTTGATCTTGCACTTAAAGAAAATGAGTTTTTGAAAAACAATAATGATTGTGAAACTCTTTTGAAGAAAAATGAAAATTTGTCTTCAAAAGTTGAATTTGTTTTAAAAGAAAATAATTCTTTAAAAAGAGAAATTGATTTTATTTCAAAAGAATTAGAAATTTGTTTAAATAAAAATAAATCTTTGAAAAATGATATTGTTTCTCATGTTTGCCATGCTAGGTTAGTATCACACACACCTCCTATTGCATGTGCCACCTCTTCTTTAATTGATAATGGTATATCCATGCTTAAGAAGAAGGTTGATTGTTTGGGCTCCACTATGAGCCAATGTGCCATGAACCACTCACGCTTGGAATCCTTGGTTCGAAAGAAACAAGTTCCATCTTTTCATGCACACCCTCCACGGCATACACATGCTCCTCACGGACACACCCATCACATGTATGCTCATGTGTACACTTGTACACATTGTGGACGTATGGGCCACCATGCTAAATTTTGTTATGATAGATTAAATGTTTCAAATTTAGCAAATAAATTTGTTTGGGTTAGAGAAGGTACTAACCCCCATGGACCCAATAAGATATGGGTACCTAAGACCACCCCTCCTATTTTTAATGTAGGTGTGGGCTCTCACATGACGTGAGAGTTGCCGTACCTTGGAGTGGATGCGTTCCGAGCTTCATGGAAATCAAATGGATGCATCACTTTCAAGGGAAGTTTGGTGGAGAGGATCACCATGTTTTGGAGACAAGGAGAGTTGCCTTCTAGGTTTTGGTAACGATTCCTAACTCCTATTTATTATTTACATGCTTTTAATATTCATTGTTTATAGCATGTTTCATTATTTAGTGATTAGTATGAAAATACCATGTTAATTAGATTCTTGATATACATGTTTAGTTATTTTGAGACACCCATGTTTAATATGGATAAAGTCTTTTGTGTTCTCACTATATGGTTGCTATTGCGTATATCATATTTCTAATAACATGTGGACATTCATAATAATCATGTTTTTGTTTATCATGTTGATTTTTATCGTGTTTTGATGCTTCATGTTAAGATTACTTGTTTAGATGTTAGTTTTCATTAAAACTAGGTGTATATTTGTGCATATAGTGGGCCACAAATAGATCTATATATGTTTGAGCTTGAATGCGTATTTGAACCCATTAGATGTGCTAGTATAGTCTAGTTTTGATGATCCATACATTTTAAACTTGTATTCCCTTTTTGGAATTGTTTTATGTTTATATGTTTAACTTCATGTATATGTCTATCTTATCCAAACTATTGATTATACATGTACATCCTTGAGCCACGTGCCTTCATGCATATACTTTTGTGGACTCATTATGTTTAGGATATGTATGTATACTTTAGTTTGTATAGGACATACATATACCTTGAAGATTAAATAAGTTTTGATGATTTTCATGTTTTCTTGTTTTCAAGGAATATTGAGCTAAATTATATATTTTCATGATCATGTTCTTCACATTGTATTTGTACACTCACATTTCTTATTTACTCATGTTTTATTTTCATGAGTCATATTTATGCTTCATTGACTTGAGTGTTGACTATCATGTGGATTTCATGTTTTATGAAAAACTATTTTGTTTTATTCCTTACTTGAAGGATTTCGCACTAGTTTACAAGTTTTTCCATTTAACTAGTTCGTATTCTTCATATGGTAGAGTTTTTCAAACGTACTCTATTTTCAAATCTACTTTTGAAAACCCCTACCTTTATGGGAGGTTGGATGGGAGATCATGTTCATGAATGCTTTATAATGAAAATCATTTAAAACTTGAACCATGATTGGGAGGTATAGATAATATGATGTATACACTTGATCTTGTTGTTATTTCAATTGGTATCATTGAATTCTTTCAATTGGTATCAATCTTGACATTTCTTGTATACTCATATATGTTTGTATGTATGTATGATTTCAATTCCAAGAATATCAATTTCTATTGGTATCTATTTTCCATACATATATATGTTTGTGTTTATGCTAAGCTTGAGTTTCAATTTTGTTTTAATTGATTACTTTTAAATTTGTATTAAGCCTACGCATTATTTTAGTTGGTATTTCATAAAGGGGGAGAAAATTTGATTTTGTCTTTCAATTGGTATTTGTACTCCCATACTTTATGATTGAAAATTTAAATTTGGTATCATATGTTCAAAATGAAAAATATTTACAATTGGTATCAAAATTTTTTGTCTAGACATTCAAAATCTATTATGTTTAATTTCAATTGGTATCAAGATTTTCATGTGTTTTGCTTAAAATTGGTATCAATATTTTTTTTGTTTGTTTCCTTTCAATTGGTATCAAGATGTTATTCATTGACATATTTTCAATTGATATCTTAATTGATTGTCACCCCTATTTGGTTTTATTTTTGTTTTAGACAAAAAGGGGGAGAAAATTTTGTCTTGTTTTGATTGTTTACCCCTTTGTTAATGATTGACAAAAAGGGGGAGAAAGATTTTGGTTTATATATGCATGTTTATGTTTTGCATATATTAAGTTTAATTTAGTTTAATTTTAATTGGTATCTAGAGCCATTTATTGTTTTGCATAGATATGCATTCATGTTTAATATTCATTACATATTATGTTTATTTGTTTATGCATGAGTTAAGGGGGAGCTTCTTTGAAGCTTAACTTTAATCCATGCATATATAACTCCATGAGTTTTGTCATCATCAAAAAGGGGGAGATTGTTGGCCCAAAGGCCTTCCACCCTAGTTTTGATGATGATTAACTCATGTAGTTATGTTTACTAATAATCTTATGTTGTTTAAGTTTCAGATCATTAACCAAGATATTAGTTGGTGATTAGCTTCAACAAGGAGTTTAGAAGCTTTTCGTGGTGATTCCAGGGCTCAAACTTCAAGATCACACATTGCCTAACCCATGGATGGAGTTTTGGATCGGGTCTACTTGAAGATGGAGATCGTCAAGAAGACTTAGGTATCCTAGTTTAGTTTTAGTGTGTTTAGATCCATTTGTAAAGCTTAGTATAGTTGAAATGCTCAAGTGCACATAACACACACGTTTTATGTTTGGTTTTTGGTTTTCATGAATAGTTGATCAAAACAAGTTTAATTGATATATTTATAGTTGTTTCATTCTATACATGCATGCTTAACTTTTAAACAAACTTATTTTGACCTTCCTATTCATGTATTGAAAAATCAAGTTTGATAAAATACAAGTGTTGGTTTTTGATAAAATTTACAAGACACAAAAATGATTTGAATATGTTGATATATGTCTTGAAATTTTTATCACAAGTTTGTGTTTCAATACAAAACGTTAAAACAAGTTTTATGGAATTTTAAAAGAGATAAAAGAATTTTAAGAAATATTTTAACATGTTGTTTCTGACCAGTTTCTGTCCCTGATTGTGGCTGACAGGCCAGGTCGGTCGACCGCATGGGTCGACCACACCAAGGGCCGGTCGACCCGTGGGGTCGACCGACGTGCACAGAGCCGTGCACGTCTGGCTGACACAAGGGCGGTCGACCCGACGGTCGACCGTAACTGAGAGCTCTGCTCTCTGTTTATTTGGGTCGACCGGGCGGCGGGTTTGCCCAATGGTCATATTTCAGACCGTTGGCGGTCGGCCGGGCCGGCCGATCGGTAGCCTGTCAGGCTGCCAGCTCAGCCTAACGGCTAGTTTCTGTTTTGGCCTATATAAACCCCAACTCTTTAGGATTTTGGCCAAGGTTTTTGTAACCCCCTGCTCCCTGGTGTACGTATTACCGTATCGGTACGCGATACGACGTTCAAAATTGATTTGACCTCCGTGGTAGTCCGATCGAGCTGATTTCAGTTTCAAAAATTATTTTCTAATATTTGAGATTTTTCAGGATTTTCTGAATTATTTTGGAAAATCTCCGTAGTCGGTGTCGACCGATACCGATTACCGGCTTTCCGATTTTTATTTCACAAACGGAGTAGAATTTTGAGAATTTTCTTTCACCATATGTCTTAGAATCACATGTGCTACGTTTGGTATTTTTGGGAATTTTTCTGAATTTATCAAAAATCCGGCCAAACCGGTGTCGCCCGTATCGGCGAGACACTCCGGGATTTTTAATTTGCAAACCGGATTGAATTTCTGCAAACCGTCTTCAGCTTACGACTTAGGATAATATTCTCTATTTTCTGTAATTTTTGGGCGCCGTTCGGAGCTGGTCGAAGATTGGGCCAATAGAATATTAATCAATATTATTTTTCTAAAATTTTCTTTTTCTTTTCTTTTCTTTTCCTTCTTCCCCACTCTTCTCCATTCTTCCCACCGAGTTCACCCCACCGACTCTCTTCCCCTTTTAAATTCCCTCCTCTCTCTCTCTCTCTCCTCTATTCTCTCTCTCACTCTCCCAAACTTTCTCTCTCTCTAAACCCTCTCTCTCTCTCCCCCCTCCTCTCTCTCTTTCTATTTTTCTTTTCCCCCTTCTCTGTGTCTGGCCGGGGGCGGGGCTAGACCCGCGCCCACGGCCAGGAGTGGCCGGCGCCACCGCGCCGCCGGCCAGGCGCCGCCGGCTAGGCCGCCGGCGGCCAGGGCACCACACCCCTCCTTTTCTTTTTCCTCTACTTCTTCTTCTTCTCCTTCTTCTCTGTAAATCCCCCCTTCACTCTCTCACCCTTTCTCTCCCTCTCCCTCTCACTCTCTCCCTCGGGTTATTCCGCCGCCGGCGGCTAAACCGCCACCGGCGGGCTGCCACTGGCCGCCGCCGGCCAGTGGAGCTGGCCGACCGGCCGGCCTGCTTTAAGGCGCGGCAGCAGCAGCTGCTGCTGCCGCTGCCTATGAGTTTTGGTGGGTTCGGGTCTAACCCAAACCCATTCAACCCTTATTGGGTTGGGTTGTAACCCAAACCCATTAAACCCTGTTACCCAATACCCATTAATTCAAGTTATGGGTTTGGGTTTGGATCTAAACCCGACCAGTTAACTCGTCAACCCGCTCCAAAACCCATTACAGGTAATTTTACAGAAAACCCCCTTGTACAATTCAATATTTGCATTTAATATTTTTATTACATATTTAACCCTATTTGTTCTGATTTAGTATTCGGGCGATATCGGGAGCATCCGGACTCCGATTCGGACGATTCTGGATCCGTTGCGATCGTGGGAACGAGAGCTACTGTCTCATGACCAGTTTGTGAGTGTTTTTATTTTATAAATTATCTTTTTAGTCTATTAATTGAACTTGATTGCTTTATTAATTACCGGTAAATCCTAATTGGTACACCATATTAAAACATTGTAATAAACACTGTACTTAAATATGTCGGATACGTAATAGACGTAGAGTGTAACACTGGATACCTATTAGGTCATGTTCATGAACCACTGACATCCGGCACACTATGTCACGATATATTTGGACACTATCATGTCATGTATCGTATCACAGTAACGTTACCTGCATACGGTTCTACAGATACGCTATGACACAACACTGTCACTAGACATGCATGCTAGATACTGTTACTATAATTCACAGGACATGATATTATATGATACACGGACTACTGTTATTACATGTACTGTTACATGGATTATGGCCACACATTTATGTTCCACTAGTACAAGGATAAGTACCGCATGTCATCTTATTGTTATCATCCTTACACTGATACGATAGTTCACTGTACATGATATTAGACACTGCCCATAGGTATTACTTATACATGTTGCACCGATACTATGACACGTCACATCAGTTACTCATATGCACTACTTCACAGACTACCGTCATCACATATATTGTGAGCATCATTATATAGATTCTCTGCATATCACTGTTGCACGTGCATGTATGCTTTCTCTATGGATCCCTGTTCATAGTACATGTACTATTGTTTCATGTTACCGTATTCATGTTATGTGATTGTTTCCTGTTATTGATATGGATATTCCCGATACTGGACTTGAGAGCTGTTGATATGCTATATGTGGACTTCCACATCTATTGATCCCGTTTCCCGTTATATTGTTCCCGTTATATTGATCCCGTTATATTGTTCCTGATTCCCGTTATATTATTCTATGCTATCAACAGAGCTCTGGTCCAGTTATCATGTTACCCGTATCACATATTGTAATGGTACTTGTTACATTGTATATTTGACATATCAGATCATAATGATAACTTGGGTATGGGGGAGACTTGACGGTTGATTAGATCTTATCGGGTGATGTACTGGATCCATATTGTTAGTCCCACTGCAGGGGACGGTAGTGCTACCTACCACTAGCTCCATGAGCTCCCGTTACTTGATTCGTGCTCCCCTCTTAGCGGAGGGCCCTGGTCTCAGCAGCCAGGGGTCCGTTTAAGGCCGTGATCCCGGGTATGCACGGGATACATCCATCTACCGATAAGAACTCCTCGACCATGGGTTTCCAATTAACATAATAAAACAGTATACACAATACTGACGTTGGGAACACTTGTTATTTGGTCACTCTCTCGTCTGGATAATGGTACCCGTAGGCCATGTCCGGATGGGTTCGACTGGAGTGCGGGCTCCAGTATGAACTGCCAGTGGTATGGGACACTGGAAGAGACTGATTAAAATATCAGGTGGTACTGATTTCTACTATTGTGTCAATCACATGACTTGCCTGATACATGTATACTAACTTGTTACTGTTCCTGTTATTTTGTCTGCTATCATGTTCACTGTGTCTTGCTTACCTGTTACTGTTCCTGTTCATGTTATTGTATCCGCTATCATGTTACCTGTAGACTTTGCCACACTACCTGATACCTATGGTGGCATACTACTCATGCACATGTACACCTTTCATTACATATATTCTGTTTTGCATTGCTTATATGCTATTTAGACACAACACAGTAGCATGTTCATATTGCATATGCCCACCTGCATGTTCATTTACATCACTACCATGTTCACTGCTTTTACGTCACCGCTAGATAACATTATTTATTATATAAATTAGATATGATTAGAGTCATGACCTGATGATAACAGGCTAGGTAGTGATGGTACCAAAAGATGACATGTTTATATATTTCCACTGCTTCCTATATGCTTATGATATAATATCACTTGTACCACATCATGTATTATATATTAGTATCGTGCTTGTATTATTATGTATATATTACTGCCTCCTTCATTTTACCACTCACTAGGTCGCTTTCTGACGACCCTGGGTTTGCGTGCCCAGATTGGAGATCCGAGTTCTCGGAGTAGCAGAGAGTGCCTTGGCGTGACATAAGAGATTCCTCATCTGGCCTATTCATAGGTATCCTGGGCATTTATTTCTGTTATCTTATTTGCCCCTATTTTTCATATCTATTATGATCGCTGACCTATTTCTGCAGGTATTCTTGTACTTATTTCATGCTGAAACCCATGTCTATATGGAGGTTATGTACTGTACTGAGGCTTAACGTACGCGTGAGCGTGTTTTCACCTCGCGTATGTACGTCGCCATAACGTTTCCGTATCTTTAGGATCGGGGCGTTACAGTTTTCACAAGAGAAAAATTCCCAATTTCCCTGAGTTTAAAACAAGTTTTCAAAAGTGCTTTTGGGCTTAAACTTCTAATCTTATTTGTTTTAGGTTTTGGAAAAATCAAAGAAAAGAGAATTTTGGGAGATTTGTCTTGGCTTTCATTTTCTATCTTTTACAAGAGTTTTCCCAAGTATTTTTCTTTGAGTTTAGTTTTCCAAACACCTAATTTTCCACACTTGAGCTATCTTCTATCCTAATCTATTTAGGATCTTATTTTGTGGAAAAGTGAAAAGAGAGTTTTTGGTCTTTGTAACCACTTGTTGTAAAACTCTTGCTTTGATTGGGTTGCTCCCTTTTCGGTAGAGGTTGAGGATTGTGGTTTGCTCCCTCTAGTGAGAGGTGGAGTTGGTTGTTGTTTGCTCCCTCTAGTGAGAGGTGGAGTTGGTGTTTGTAACCCTCTTCGGTAGAGGTGTTGGTTGTTGGTTGTTTAGCTACGGGCCTACCCCTCGGTTGTGAGGCGGTGTTTGAGAGAGGAGTTCGGTACTCCATTGTTGTAACAAATCCTCTTCGGTAGAGGTTCCCTCGGTGGGAGATAGTGGATTGGAAATCCTACACGGTGGTGTAGGCGGGGATGTAGAGCTAGGGGCTCGAACCTCGAAACATATCTTTGTGTTTGCGTTTGATCCATTATCTCTAACTCTCTCTCTTTACATTTGTGCATAGCATTATTCATATTGTCATATCATTCATATTGCTTGTATTGCCTTGCATCCTTCATATTGCTCATTCTTATATGCTTGGCTTGCTTGTGTGTGTGCCTCACTTATACTTAACCACAAGAGCTTCACATAGCACCTCAACCCATTCAAGGGGAATCAAGAGGAGTTAGTCCAGAGCCCTTCACGGGGAATTCGGCTACACTTGTGTGTTGTATTAAGTGTGTTGCAATAATTTGCATTAGCTTCCGCATTTAGTGCATTTAGTTTCTAGATTAGCAAGTACACCTATTCACCCCCCCTCTAGGTGTGCTTTTCACCTTATGCCACTAAAACACTTCACCCTCACAATCACTGACCTAAACCCACATGGACCCTCACATGCAAGTTGGTTAATGCCTTGAATCCTCAACACAATCCACCTATCTTGCCCCCCTTGAGCAAACAGTCCCCTCTCCCATGACAAAGACACAAAGATCTCTAATGAAGATAAAAGCAAAAGCTAGTGGTCTTCCCACCTTGTTAATTTTCTTATCCCTTAAAATATACACATGCATGCATTACCTACAAGCTAAGTTGCCTCCTTTCTTTATCTTAGTCGTGCATTTTGCTTTGGTTGCCCCTCTTAACATCACCAAATCCAATGAAAAAGTTCAAATAGAGATGGTGGTCAAAAGAAGTCGCCCTCTCTTGTGGAGTTGGTTAGGGTGCACAAAAGCAAGATTATTTTTCTAGGTTAGTTGCAAGAAACTCGCAATACCATCTAGGGTTTGCATCAAAACTTTTGTTCTGTTGAAAAAACAACAAAAAGAACTTATTGTAATATTTTAAATACAAATGGGGTTTCTACAAACTCTAAAACTGCTGCGAGATTTTCTAATAATCATTATTATTGTTAGCAAATTTTAAAAAAACACAAAGATGTTTTATGTTGAACTCAACAGAACAAAAAAAAATTGGGTTATTTAGATATATGCCCCTTAAATCTTAGGTATTAGCTCTAATTTTATTGATATTAGAAATTTTTCTTCTAAATTTTCTAAATCTTAAAAGTTTACTCTCCTTTTTAAATAAAAAGAGAATATTTCGATTTGATTTTACTAATTTGTCTATTTTTTTAAAAATAACTAAATTGTTTTTATTTAAATGATTATACACTATATCCCAACTTAACTTATATAGACATATTTTATTTTCTTACCTATTTCTCCTACTTCTCCACTTTTCTTTCTCGATTCAAGCATATTTCTATTTTATCCATTAATTTATCATTAAAAACTCACACCAAATTATTTTTACATATACTCTTTAAAAAAATTTAAGAAAAAATTCAAGAAACTTTTAGAGTGAAATTTGAAAGAAAATTTAGGGGAATTTTAGTTTTAAGGGGATGAAAGGGGGAGGAGGAAAAATGTAGGAGAGGAGGACAAGAATTTTGGTTTTGATAAAATTTGAATCATGTCGTATAGAAACAATGAAGAAGAAAAGAAAAAAGCATATTCGGTAAAACACTCTTATTTCATTTAAAATCTAACTACAACTGTCTCAGAATTTAGAAGATTTCGAGGATAAAATTCTAATATTAAAAATTTCGATGGTAAATTTCTAAATATTAAAATTTGGAGGGTACATATCAATTTCAGTAGAACATGAAAGTTTTGCTATAAAACCTGTATAACAAAAAGCTCTGATCTATACAAAATAACATGATTATGGGATATCTTATGTACCTAATCTATGTCTTCTAGATCCATTATTTTGATTCATTTTAATAATGAAGAAGTTGAGCAAGCTTGTAACTATAATGGGAACTAGCTTTGGTATCTTCTCATTGTCTTTTTTATATCCAAGCCCATGCAATTGCCCTAGTAATTCTCTACTTTATTAATTATAAAGGCCATGAAAGGGGAAAAAAAGGTATTAATATAGCCATCCTTGATCAAGCCATGTGGGGTTTTAGCCATGTGAGGGCCTAGCTGTCAGTATGTATTTAAATAAGTATTTAAGTAATAGTTTTGGTTTCGTGATTTGGATCTAATGGAGTCTAAATTGTTTTTGTATATCACAAATTTATAAAAAAGTTTGAAGGACTTCATGCTAACTATTGTGGAGCTGATGACCAAGAAGAAAAATGTAAGTCTCCAACTTTTGTTTCTCTTTTTTGTATCATCTTTGTATGAATCACAGTGATTTATGGTGTGAGTTTTTTTTTGAAGAGGATGCAATTTGGGAGTTGAGACATTTCTTGTGCTTGTTAAGGACCTGCTTGGCAGATAATAAAGAGGAAGATCACTCACAATGTATATTGTATAGTTTCTTTCCTCCGCTGTGAGGAGGGTTAAGCCTACAGGGTCTTTCTTAAGAAAGGAAATTTCAATTAATTTTTGAAGACTAAAAATAAATTAATGGGACTAAATAATTTGTGGTTGCATGAATTGCATGACAATGAGATACAATCTCTTTCCACATGCCAACAACCCTATCATAATTGACGGAAAAACTTGAGATAGACTTGTGTCATTGGGCTGTTTGGTTGCAAGGAAGTGGACGGAAGTAAGAAATAGGGAAGTATAATTGCTCAGTTCCTTATCTATCCAAACACCGGAAAAGGAAAATAAGAAACTCTTTTTCCTTTTCACTGTTCTCTTTTACACAATCATTTTCTCACTTCCAGAGTGCTACAGTTAATTTTGTGGTCATGCAATCTCATTTGTAATAAGTTGTAACACAAAACAGTTAATTTTTGATAATGTAAATCTCACTTGCATTCTAATTACAGTCCATTTTTATTTTTCTTAATTAATTTTTATTTTAGTATTATTTTACGGTCAACTTTGTGGTCAACTTTTCCACTTCCACTTTCACATTACAATCCAAACACCGGAAAGGTAAAACATTTCTCAAACCACACTTCCCACCAACATCCAAACACCGGAAAACTTACTAGCCAATTCCTAAGTTCCAAAGGAATTGTTAACACTTCCTCAATTCCTTACTTCCTCACTTCCACCCTTAACCAACAGGCCCATTGTGGAAAGATTCGAGGTCGAATCTTTTTCACTCAAATACAATCATATAAGTACCGAATTTAATATCCATTCCGTTGAATTCAATCTACATTATTATTTTAAGTAACTAAAAATAAAAAATCATATATTTTGAATACCTTTTACCCATCTATCAAATAGGCATAAATGAACGGTCGAAATAGTGAGTTAGTTAGTTTAACAATACAGAATATTTGAAATCTAACAAAAATTGATGTATGAAGGTTTTTAAGTGTTTAGATCATGATGAAATGGTTGGATCGAGAATTTCTATGGCTAAACATATAGATCTAAGCAATATACTATTTTCGGCCGTCCATTTTGCGCCTACTTGATGGATAGACAAAAAGTATTAAAAATACATAATTTTTTATTTTTAATTACTTGAAATAATGCAGTCAGCTTCAACGGAATGGATCTTACATTCGGATATCGTTGGTTTGTATTTGAGTGGGAAGGATCTCGAATCCTTCTAGAATGACACAGATCTATCTCGAGAAAACTCCTACTTTTGTTTACAACGGACATTACATCATGAGATAGACTTGTGTAGTTCCGGAGCGATTCGAGCCTGAATCTTTCCACTCAAATACCAACATTCGACATTCAAATACAAGACCCACTCTTTGAAATTGACCTTTATTATTTAAAGTAACTAAAACACAAAAATCATGTGTTTGAATATTTTTTGCTCATCCATTAAGCGACACAAAATGGACGGCCGAAAGTAGTGAGTTAGTTAGATCTATACCTTTAGACATACGAATTCTCGATCCGGCCATTTGATCATTACCTAAACATTTAAAAACCCCTATAAACCAATTTTTTTCGACTTCAAATGTTCTACACCGTTAAACTAACTGACTCACTATTTAGGTCGTCCGTTTTTTCCGACTTGATGTGTAACGCTCAGATCCCGCGGGTACGGGGACGCTACTGCGATGTATATAAGCAGGGCAGAACATACCCTCACATATGTACACTAAATATCAGTATATGCAAGAATCAGAGTGCAGAAGCACAGTAGTAATATACATTCCAATAATATAGTACAAGTATAATGTTATCACAGAGTGTAACATAATATTACAAGAGTACTACATCACAAGGAGGCGCAAAAGTATGATTACAAAGCATGAAAAAGACTGGACGTTACTTACGAGCTACAAGGATCTCGCGAGCCGGTCAAAAGAGGCAAGTCAGGAATGAGTTACGGTTGATCCGATACTCCACAAAAATGCCCAATTAATCGAGCTGGAACCTGCACAAAAAAAAATACAGAATTTCAAAAATACAAAACAAAAGTGCAAGGTGCTCAATGCTACCACTATAGCGAGTGGCTATGCGGGTCGTGATCTACAGGGAGGGACAGCGATGGAAACTTTATGATAAGTTTCTTCTTTTAATTAACTAAAAGAGATTTGAGAGTTCTCTTCTCAGTATAAAAGAAAATAAAAATAGTTAAGAGGAAGATGATAGAAGAAGAGATGGTGGTATTATTGTTATTTTAGCTATAAAAAAAGGAACCAAAAAGAGATAAAGAAAAATGTTGATACAAAAATCAGAAATAAAAAAATAAAAGAAGAATATTTACCTCTACTGTTGAAGCATAATGAAATTTACCTTAGCATGGAGTAAAGTAAGGTAGTAGAAAAGAATAAAGAAAAGTAAGGCTTCGGCGAGATTGAGCACAATAAAGAAAAGTGAAAAATCTCCATTGATTATCATCTTCAATATAACCTTCTTGAAGAAAAGATTACAATAGTGTCACTCTATAATAACTCTTTCTCTTTTTTGATCATGTAACTCTCTCTAGCTTACAAATAAAATAAAAAATAAAAATTACATTTGAAGAAGAAAGAAAATGAAAACTGAATCTCTCTCTGAAGTGGTGCCCCTTCTGCCTTCGAGGTATGAAGGTATTTATAGGAGAAAATCAGAGGGATAAGAAGCGAATGAAGATAGGACAACTGTCTATTTCTGATTTTGAATCCTCCCTTTATCTCCAAACTTGATTTGATTTATCTAAAATATTACGTAGAAATTCAATTCTGATCTGTAACTTGTTATCGTGTTGATTGCTGAATATGACTTAACACATGACCGATTTAGAAAGAGTGATCAACATAAGAATTGTCGCTCTTTAAGTTTTTTCTAGATCATCTTGAATCATCAGATTTGACTTTCTGTAACGAAAATTGTGATTAAAATACTAAAATGTATCTAGTCTGAATTCGAATTTAAATTACTTTATCTCATCTGTTGATCTTCTCTCTATCCATTTATCCTCTTGGATTTTCAGTTTGTCTTCTAGAATTGATAATATATCCATTTATCTTTAGCGAAACCGATAAGGTCTTCAAACAATTCATTTTCTCCTTGGAATTAGATAATATTATCTTATTTGATATATCCCGTTTTCAGATAAGATAGCTTCTGTAAACTTTGGATTTAAATTGATTTCCTTTCTTTTGAATTTTTGGATTTAATGGATAAATCTGTCGATCCCTTCATTTTATTCGTTAATTACTTTGCATGCCACTGAACATGAAAATACATTAATAATAGAGTTTTATTTAAATATAAATGCAGAAATGTGACACATATGATAAGAAAATATGTAATGCACGTGTATAATCACACCTCACACTTATCTTTTGCTCGTCCTCGAGCAAAACAAAAATAAAAGAAAAACAAAACTGACCTAATATTAACTCACTTTCGTAGGAATCACGGTTGCACTTATCACATGCAATAAGCCATTAAATCTCTAGGTTAACCCTAGAGGATGAGTTTTGTTTCGTGAGGGTTTTCAGTGGATTGCACCCACAAAATCTATAAAGAAAGAAAAACAAAGTATTAGTGTTTTTTTGAAAACACATTTTGAAAGGAAAAAATATTTGAAGTATTAATGTAAAAATTCAAGTAATCGATAAGTCATAGGATTATCAAAACTTAGTTATTTCTAAACTTAGTCTCTATTTAACAAATTATTTTCAATTAAGGTAAGGATTAAAATTGTATTTCTCATCTAGTCTATTATTTTACACTAAGTCATATGCACCTTGTGATCGTGAAAATTTGACTCGGGATTCTTCAACTCTAACTCTTATACCTTATTATTTTTAATATATATTTTTCATTTATGGCGGTAATATCTCTTAGATCTATTAGGCTTTCTAGCTTGCCCCTGTAACGAGCCTTAGTTGGTGACTCCCAAACCGGACAGTTTTATGGTACCGGGCAAGAAAACACCCCAATGACTAAGAACTCGAGCAAATAAAGCCACAAGACTAAAGCTTTTATTTATTACATAGACCCTTTTTAGGCGTGAATACTTATGCTTTATGAGGCACAAATACCCAGCTTAGTCAGAAGATTTTTATACAATAATTTTTTAGTATTTTTTATAGGGCACAAGAATTTTTGTTTTAGAACCCTAAGTGTATAAGTGTATAAAGTGTGCATATCTCATTGAGTTAAAAATCAAGACTAAATTATTTTTTCAATTTTTCTTTCTAACCTCAAAATTAACAAATAATTTTATTTTAACCAAGTATAAGAAATCCTAATTATGATCCTCTTATTCCTTAAAATTAACTTAATTTCTTACAAAAATAAGTCAAAGTATTATTTTCATTTTCAAAAAGTTTTTAAAGAAAGGATTTTTTTTTAAATTAGTAAAGTATGTTAGTAAACCCTCCCCACACCTAACTCATGCATTGTCCTCAATGTATGAATGAAATGCAATAATATATGAAAAAGGAGAAAGAGAAGGAAAATTGTCTCTTCAAGGTGATGGTTCCGGTGGTGGTCTCATTAGGCCAAGCGTTTCTACCCAATCTAGATACTGTGGATTTTCATGAAACTCACCTTTCATCATCTCTTTTCTATTAACATTTTTATAATCCCCAATAAAAATATGATCATGCAAGATCCTAGCATGAAATTTTTTCCGGTTATATGACCAATCTTGGGTATCATCATGGAGTCATATTGATCTACACCTTGGTCCAACAACGAAATGTGGTTTTGTAAAATAGATGATTTGGGCTCAGTAATGAAAGGAACAGAAACTTAAACAGACTTGGGAATAAAACTCAAATTAAGTTTAGGTTCGAGAGTCGGAGTTGGATCATGAGTTTGGTCCAAATCATAGAATTCAAGTTCGCCATGGAGAAAGGCGATGTTCACATCGAGCTGGTCAAGTTCCAACCCATATTGTGCTACGAGCGCCAGTAAAATCCGAATCGATGAATGCTTTACAATAGGTGAGAATACCTTGTTGTAGTTAATGTCTTCTCGTTGTGGATAGCCTTTAGCTACAAATCTGGCTTTATAGTGTACAATATCATCTTTGAGAGATCCTTGTTTCTTTGCATATACCCACTTACAGCTAATTACCTTCTTTACCTTGGGCAATTCTGTCAGTTCCCAAGTATTGTTCTTGTATAGGAAACTCATCTCTTCTATCATGGCATCCTTTCACATCTTAAACTCTGAACTGATTTCAGCTTTCCTATATGTAGACGGGATTACCTCTTCAATGATTAGGAGAGCATAGGCCACAATCATATCTGTAGTGAGCCAATTAAGCTTTCGTGAATTTCTTCTTGCTCTTCCAACTGCAATAGATTCATGGATATCACCTATAGTCTGTCCTTGATCCTCATCATCATCAGTATGCTGATCGGCTACATGATTACTACTCTGTGTCACTGTGGGTATGATATCCAATGATACTGATCTTTCTAGAGATGATGAAGTAGCATCACTTTCAACCTGCTGCGATATCCCTTTTGTCTTCTCAATCTTCACCTGCTGAGAGATTGTAGGCTTTAACATTGAAGCCTCATCAAACATGACATCTCTGTTGAGGATAAACTTCTTGTCCTTAAGATCTCAAATCTTGTAGCTTTTTGCCTTTTACTCCTTTCTTAAATCCTACAAACACACCTTTCTTCTCTCTTAGGTCTAACTTGTCTTCCTTAATACGGTAGTAGGCCGGACATCCAAATACCCTTAGCGAATTATAATTCTGAGCAGCTTTCCCTGACCAAACTTTCAAGAGAGTTTTACCTCCTATTGCAAACGAAGACAACCTATTAACGAGATAGCAAGTATATGCCAAAGTCTCAACCCAAAAATTCTTTGATAATCTAACATTAGATAACATATATCGAACCTTCTCTAGTAAGGTCATGTTCATCCTTTCGTTACCCCATTTTGTTGCGGTGCTTTTCTTACTGTAAAATGTCTTTCTATGCCCTCATCACGACATAGATTTAGGAAAGGATCACTCTTATACTCACCTCCGTTGTCTGACTGGAGCACCTTAATCTTCCTTCCTGTGCTTTTCTCCATATTCTTCTTTCACTCTACAAACAATTCTAGGACTTCCCTTTTGTGCTTCATGGTATATACCCAACATCGTCTAAATAATCATCTATAAAAGTCACAAAGTAGTGGCTACCTCCAATAGATGTCATCTTGGTAGGTCCCCAAACATCGGTGTGAACATAATCCAGAATTTCCTTGGTGTAGTGAGTCGCTGTGCTGAATTTCACCTTGGTCTTCTTTCCGATGATGCAATATTCACAAAACTCTAATTTGCATGCTCGGCACCTTTCAACAGACCTTACTTTGTAAGAGCTTGCAAAGACTTTTCTCCTGTATATCCGAGCCTCATATGCCACAGCCTGGTAGAAACATCATTTGAATCTGTAGAAGTCGTCACTGACTTATAACTGTACTATCCTTCAAGTAGTAGAGATAATTTGGCGGACGCCCTTCAAAACTACCATTGAGCCTTTAGTCATCTTGAGAAACCATCTATTATAGATAACTCAAGACCTAATGTTTCCAAAGCACCAACTGAGATGAGATCTCTTTTAAGTTGAGGTACATACCTCACTTCCTTTAATTCCCGCACCATCCCATCAAACATCTTAATTTGGACTGTACCTATTCATTTTATGTTACACAGGCGATCATCACCAATGATAACAGAACATCCTTCTAGCTTTTCAAATCTACAAAACCAATCCCTATTTGGGTATACATGATAGGTAGCTCCAGTATAAAACATCCACTCAGAGTCTCCTGAGCAACCAACAATAGGAGTAGTAACATAGAAAGAGAATACCGATGAGTCTGAGTCTGATCCACCTGTCTGGTTTGAGTACTGACCGCCTATGTGGGATTTGCCTTGGTTTTCGACTCCTTTTTATCATTGACTTTTGCACAATCAATCTTTTAGTGCCCTAACTTTTTGTCGAAAATGCACTAGTTCTTCTTCAGATCTCTGAAATCTGGCCTGAACTTTGATCACCCACGATCACCTTTTTCTTTCCGATTGGAACTCTTGCCTCTTATCACTTACGCCTCTGCTGATGTACCCTCTGAAGAAAATAACTTATCGTGCCTCTTTACTTCATAATTTACAAGAGCAATCGACACATTACTGTAATTAAGTGATTGTTTACCATTGATCAAAGTTAGGGTGAAGCTCTCATACTCTCCGTCAGAAAGAAAATTCAGTAGAATCAACACCTTATCCTCTTCTTCGATTTTCACATGCATGTTAACTAAGTCTGTAAGAAGCTTGGTGTAATTATTCATATGTTCATCAATGGAGAGTTCTCTCTTCAACTGGAAGCGATAAAGCCTCCTCTTCAATTGCAAACGCGACTGGATGCTTTTTGTCAAATATTTCTTCTCCAGGATCTCTCATAACTGCCTTACAGATGTTTCATATAATACATGATATTTGATGTCTTATGCCAAACAAGACCTTATCAGACCACTCACTATTCGATTCATCTTATCTCAATCTTGTTAGAAGTAGTTTCAGGCTTTTTCTCCAACCGTAGAGTGTCTTCGAGATTTGATGTCATGCATCCATCACCTCACATCTCCACATCCCAAAGTTGTTCTTGACATCAAACTTTACCACATCAATCTTCAATGGATGTGGATTCATGATTTTCATCATAGATGTACTATCTTCAGTCATCTACTTAATAGATTTCTCAAAAAAATGCTGAAAATAAATAGAGTTAGATCAAAAAACTAGATAAAGATAGAATCTTTACCTCAAAGTGAAACCCTAAGAGAGTTTTCAAAAATGATCTACTGCACCAAATTTGATTCCTTGAGCAATCAAAACGTTGTTCTGAGATCGACACACGATCCCACAAACAGTCCCAACACAGCTCCGAGATTGACACATGATCTCCGCCAAACAACCATCAATGCTCTTGGAATTGACACACAATCCCACAATGAACCTGGGATGCTCTGATACCACTTTGTGTCGGGGCAACAACCAATGAGAAACTCCCAACCAACAGAGAGAGATACACAGAAAAATATCCAAAAGACAAGAACAATTAAATAAGAGAGAAAGCCAAACACAATATTTAACGAGGTTCGGTAATTTTTCTACGTCCTCGGGGCAAATGAGAGAGATTTTATTGATTCAATAATCAATTATAAGTTTTTTCTCGTTACAATTCATGGGGGCTATACCCTTTAATTTATAGCTAGAGATTTCTAAAGTTTTAAGAAATCATAATTAGATTTGACTCTGAATCAGAAACGGAGTTCGAATCCCAATAGGAATCAGTAGATCCGTCTGTCGATCGACCGCTCAGTCGACCGACCCTTCCTTCGGTCGACCGAACCCCAATAGAAACATGGTCGTGCCAGTCGATCAACCGTTCCTTTCATCGGTCGACCGCCCAGTCGACCGCCCGGTCGACCGAACTGCTGTTATGCACGCTGTGCGTGCCGGTCGACCGAGCGGTCGACTGGCCTCATGTTCTGTCTACATATGGACTGCGTTCTCGCTCCTTTTGAACTCATGATCTCTTCATTATCTCTTCCTATGAGTTAAAAAAACTCTTCCATCAAGCTTTTTATCTCCTCTCTCTCTCTATAGTAAGGTTCCACTATGGTCCTTCCCTTTCATTTTGTGGCCATGAATATTTCGAAAAAACTTCTCAACGTCATGTTATTTCAATATAAAGAGAAATAGATCATATGGTTAAATGATGGTATAACTAAAAGATCCTAACTTGAAAGGTGTAAGATATGTAATGATTTTTCCAATAAGTTTTCTACCCGTATTTATATGACATTTTAGGAGAAGCTGGAATCTGCAAGATAGTTATTTATAATCTAAGAGTCATCATAACTATCCTATTCACAACAATACCAAAAACGACAAAGTTCACAAACTGAAGAATCATAAGAATGTATTTTAGCGATTTTAGTGTTTATGAAGTAATCATAATTTCTTATAGTGTACCACCCCAATAACTAATCGCAGTGGATAATGGAAGGGCTCTAACTTACCATTACACCGTATAATATGGTCCCTACCCTAGAAGTAGGGAAATTTCCGGAAATGAGTACACCAAGTTGCACTGACATCAATTCTAATAGAAATAGAGCTAACTTATGTTAGTTATACTATAACTTACAACTATTGCTAAGCTACACTTCAAGATGACACCTAAATATATCATGATTTTCTCACACAAAAGAATAATTTCTACACAAAGTTATCAATATCTAGCTTGTTAGCTCGGTATCTTTACACATGCTAAATAGTATTCTATCAACCCATATCATCTTCTCTACTATCATACAATTCACACAATTATACACAAATTACACATGTAGCATACCCCCAAAATTCTAAGTTTTAGAGATAGTCCAAAACTCATGCTAAAAATTTACAAGATTGAGCTAGAAGAAGAGATTCTCATTCATAAATTTAAGAGTAATTACCAATAATTAATCAAGATTTATATGGATACAAGTTCTGATCTAGAAAATCAAAACCTGAAAAAATTACAATAGCTCCCTCACCATAGATTCCTCCTCTTCAAAGTCGCCACAATTCCGTCTTATCGCCGGTGCCATGGCCGGCCATCACCATAGAAAAAAGAGAAGAATGAATTAGAAAGAGAAATTGATTGTATTCTAAAATTGCATTTTTTATCATCACTTTTACACATATTGAAAAACACCTAGAGGGGGGGTGAATAGGTGTAATTGCTAATCGAACAATCCTTTTAAAATTATGAAGGATGAATGATGCAACGATCTCTCAAAATAAGACTAAGAGCCGAATACCCCGTGAAGGGTTCTGAACTCCTTCCTCCTGATTCCCCTTGAATGGGTTAGAGGTGCGCAATACAACCTTGTTGTATGAGAATTGATCGAACAAGGTGTGAATAATATGCAATGATGAAATGCACACAAGATATATCACAAGTAACACAAACTAGAGGCAATATCACAAGGAAAGAAAACTAGATCTCAAGCAAGTAATTGAAAGTAATAGAGTGCAAGAGAAATTTAAAGCAAAATGGACGCAAGGCAATCGCAAACACAAGATGTTTGTTTCGAGGTTCGAGCCACCGCTCTACTCCCCGCCTTCACCTCCGTGAAGGGTTTCCACTATCCACCGAGGACGCTTACAACGGTCTACCGAAGACCCGAGCACCGAGCTCCACCACTTACAATAACCTCTACCGAAGAGGTGTCTCCACAAGAACAAGAAGAAGGAACAAGTAATCAAAGTGATCACAACAAGATCACTAAACTCTTTACAATATCTCACTCTTTTACAACTTCCTTATAGAATGAGTAAGGGATTTTTGGCTCTAAGAAGTGTAGTGAGAAAACACTCAGTTGTAGGATGATTTTTGCTAACAAACACAACTGAAAACAAGCTCAAGAAAGAGTTGGAAATGAAGAGCTTAAACACTTTTCTTTTTTTTGAAAACTATGAAAGCTTGAGGATTTTCTTAGTATTTTGCAAGAGACTCTTCTCCTCTATTTATAGGGAGAGAAATAGGTTAAAAACAATTTATTTTAAGCTTATTTGTTCTGAAAAAGATCTCCAAAACCTCAGAAAAAGTCTGCCAAAACAGATTAAAAAAGACAGATTTCAGAATTGCACAAAAGAGGAAAGAGCCGTTGGCACTTTGCAGGCCTGACGGTCGACCGGTCCGGTCGACCGTCCGCTCAGCTGGCAAAGAGCCGTTGGGCTCCGGTCGACCCCAGGGTCGACCGTCCTCTAAAAGAAAAACACAGTTTTCTATGGGCGGTCGACCCGGCGGTCGACCCAGAAAACCCGAGAGCAGACTGCTAGCAGTCGGTCGACCCGAGCGGTCGGCCGACAGACGTACACAAGCGTGCACGTCCTGATACAGGCGCCGGTCGGCCGGGCCGGTCGGCCGGGCCGGTCGGCCGGGCAAGCCTGAAACAGAAAAACAGTAGCAGGACTTTGGAGAATTTTGTTGTAAAAATATTTTGAAGTAAAAGATATCTAAGTATCATGATGAAAAGAGTATACATGATCTAAATATGATATATGTCTTTGTAAAACTTGGAGTCATGTATCTTTGTCAAGTCATGAGAAAAACTTAGAAACAAAAATTTTAACTATGAAAACTTGTATACATAAATGTGTGTGTGTATCCTAGAGCCAATTTTCCAAAACTCAAACTTTAACAAACTATTTCTTACATTGGGTCTAAGTACTACAAGTGCTTCAAGAGGGCTTTCCACCATATGATCTTCAAAACTTGATTCTTGAGCCTAATTTGAGTTGACTTGAGTCCAAAACACTTTCCTTTAGGGAAGAAACCTTCTATTTTAGTTAGAACCCTGAAACACACTTAACCAATAAACAATATTAGTACAAATAACTAATATATTTTGTAATCATCAAAACACACTAAAAACGGGTGATTGTAACCTTGGGCCAACAATCTCCCCCTTTTTGATGATGACAAAACATATAAGTTATTTAAACAAAAAGGAAGAAGGGCTTTGGAAAGCTCCCCCTCAAATAATGCTATGTATAAAGAATGACAATGAGTAAGACACATGAAGCATTGAAAACACAATAGTTTTGTCAAAAACTTAAATAAACAATAAACAACAAACAAACTTATAACAAACTTATCCTTTTTCTCCTCCTTTTTGTCATACATCAAAAAGGGTTAAACAAAGCAAACAAAACATTAAAGAAAAAATTTATCTTTAAGAATCCATAATGCAAACATTCAACTCACCACAAATAAAAGAGAATCGAGCATAGTCTAAAGGTTTAGTAAAAATATCGGCAAGTTGAAAATCGGTATAAACATAGTCTATATCAATATCACCTTTCTCATAATGATCTCTAAGAAAGTGATACCTAATGTCAATGTGTTTGGTTTTACTATGTTGATTTGCATTCTTTGTCATGTGAATTGTACTAGTATTATCACAAAATATTTTAATATGATCAAAGTGTAAATCATAGTCGAGGAGAGTATGTTTCATCCAAATAACTTGTGCACAACAAGCTCCGGCTGCAACATACTCCGCCTAGGCGGTTGAAAGGGCTACCGAATTTTGCTTTTTGGAAGACCAAGATACAAGACAATTACCTAGGAATTGACATGTTCCACTTGTGCTCTTCCTATCTACCCTACAACCCGCATAGTCGGCATCCGAAAAACTCGTCATTAAAAATTGGCCGGTTTTCGGATACCACAAACCCATTTCAATAGTGCCCTTAAGGTATCTAATTATGCGTTTAACCGCAATTATATGAGACTCTTTAGGACAAGATTGAAAACGTGCACAAAGACAAACGGAAAACATAATGTCCGGCCTACTAGCCGTCAAATACAATAAACTACCAATCATGCTACGATAAAGCTTAATGTTTACACTTTTACCTTGTTCATCCTTATCAAGCTTTATGGTAGTTGCCATGGGAGTTTTGCTTACTTTAGATCCTTCAAGCCCGAACTTTTTGATTAGTTCCTTTGTGTACTTGGCTTGATTGATGAAGATCCCATCCTTCCTTTGCTTGATTTGGAGTCCAAGGAAATAGTTGAGTTCCCCCATCATAGAGATTTCAAATTCTTCCTTCATGCATGATTCAAAAGCTTGGCAAAGAGATTCATTAGTAGAACCAAAAATAATGTCATCAACATAAATTTGCACAATAAAAATATCATTTTCTACATGTTTTGTAAACAATGTTGTATCAATTTTTTCCTTTCTTAAAACCATTTGAAATTAAAAATGAAGAAAGTCTTTCATACCAAGCCCTAGGGGATTGTTTTAAACCATAAAGAGCTTTATCTAATTTAAACACAAAATCTGGATGTGTAGGATCAACAAATCCGGGGGGTTGTTCAACATACACTTCCTCTTCAATAAAACCATTTAGAAAAGCACTTTTAACATCCATTTGAAATAATTTAAAATCTTTATATGAGGCAAATGCTAGTGTCATCCGTATGGCTTCAAGCCGTGCTACGGGTGCAAAGGTTTCTTCAAAATCGATTCCTTCGATTTGAGTGTAACCTTGGGCAACTAACCTAGCTTTATTCCTAACAACGTTACCCGATTCATCCAACTTGTTCTTAAAAATCTACTTAGTACCAATTGTTGGTCTATCGTGGGGCCTAGGAACAAGGTGTCAAACTTGGTTGCGCTCAAATTGATTGAGTTCCTCTTGCATGGCTAACAACCAATATAAATCGGCCTCGCTTCGAGGACGTTCTTGGGTTCAACATGAGAAATAAATGCATAATGTCCACAAAAATCATGAAGTTTAGAGCGAGTGGTTACCCCTTTAGATACTTCACCTATGACGAGGTCCTTGGGATGATGAGGATTGTATCTCCAATTCTTTGGAAGTTGTTGAGTAGGCTCCACTTCATTTGTTTGATTTTCATTTCCTTGAGCCTCTTCTATTTTAGCTTCACTTCCTTCATCATCCTTTGGCTTGTCTCCCATAATAGGTGTATCCTCCAAGGTCACTTTCTCCAAGCCTTCATCCAATGCATCTATTTCTATAACATTCTTAACAAACAAGTTAGATTCTTCAAACTTAACATGTATAGATTCCTCAATAGTCAAAGATGATTTATTGAAGATTCTATAAGCCTTACTTGTATTAGAATAACCCACAAAAATTGCCTCATAAGATCTAGCATCAAATTTTCCTAAATTATCTTTTGTATTTAAAACAAAACATTTGCATCCAAAACCTTGAAATATGAAACATTTGGTTTTCTAGAAAAGTACATTTCAAAAGAAGTTTTTGAAGTATTTTTACACAAGAAAACACGATTTGATATATAGCATGATGTATTAACGGCCTCGGCCCACAAATAATGTGGTAGACCATATTCACTTAGCATTGTCCTAGCCATCTCTTGTAAAGTTCGATTTTTCCGTTCAACTACTCCATTTTGTTGTGGAGTTCTAGGACAAGAAAGTTCATGCTTTATTCCATGTTCTTCACAAAAAGTGGTAAAGGGTAGGTTAATGAACTCACCTCCTCTATCACTTCTTATCCTTAAAATTGAAACATCCTTTTCTTTTTCAACTCTTTTCTTAAAAGTTTGGAAATATTAAAATGCTTGATTTTTGTGCTCAAGAAAGAAAACCCAAGTAAACCGTGAAAAGTCATCAACCAAAACAAATGCAAATCTATTCCCACTTAGACTTTTGGTTTGTGTAGGGCCAAATAGATCCATATGGATTAGCTCCAAAGGACGTGATGTCATGATATTCTTAATTGACTTGAAAGAAGACTTAGTTTGTTTCCCAATTGACATGCGTCACAAACTCGGTCCTTTTCAAAATTCAAACAAGGAATACCTTTCACCATTTCCTTTGTGTTTAACCTAGATATATGGTCAAATGAAATATGGCCTAATCTTCTATGCCACAACCAAGAGTCGTCATCGAGGGCTTTTAAGCAAGTAATATTACAAAACATATTAGACATATCTATCATATAAATATTACTTTCACGAAAACTGAAAAACACACAAGTATTAGAAATTCTATCAATTACTTTACAAACTACATTATCAAAAACAACATCAAAACCTTTGTCACAAAGTTGACTAACACTCAAGAGGTTATGCTTGAGGCCATCAACTAAAACTACATTCTCAATTAAAGGGATGTGCCGAGTTTTACATTACCAATACCGATGATTTTACCCTTGGCATCATCTCCGAAGGTGACGGTGCCACCTTCATGGTATCTTGATAGGATTGCAAAGTTGTTGATGTCCCAAGTCATGTGCCTTGAGCAACCACTATTAAGATACCATAATCCTCTACGTCGTTGGGCCTTGGAAGGTACCTACATCATTTAACAAATTCATTGACTTTGGTACCCAAATTTTCTTGGGTCCTTGAAAGTTAGTGTTTTGAACCCAAATATTATGACATGATGCACTTAGTCTATCATAGCAAAAATTAGCTAAGTGTCCCTTACGGCCACAATAAGAACATGAATACACTTTACCATACAAGAATGCATGATGTGTGTGTGAAGTGTGAGCATGTTTTGAGGGTTTGCCACGATGTAAAGGTTGTGAGGTATGAACATGAGCATGAGCATGGTAAACATTTTTCTTAGGGGCTTGTTTCTTAGGAAACATGGCCTCTATTTTCTTCTTATCAAACTCACAACTTTTCAAAATAATTCCTAATGAGTCTATTCTTTCTTTAAGCATGGTAATCTCATTAGAATCAATTAGTGGGGACTTGCCTTTACAAGAAATCTTATATTGTCAAAATCTTTTTGGGTGGAAACAAGAGTGGAAAGTAATTCATCTTTTCTTTAGAAAGAGTAAAAACTTGATGATTAAGAGATTCATTTTCCTTTTTCATTTTTAAATACTTTTTCTTTAGGAAATTATAATTATGTGATAATTCTACAAAAGCTTCTCCTAGTTCATCCATGGAAAGTTCATCATTAAGAGAAGTGGAAGGGTTTACCTTGCTTGTGCTTTTATTTGCCATGAAGCACATGTTGGCGGTATCAATCTCCTCCTCGGATTCGCTCTCGGAATCCCATGTAGCTTTCATTGCCTTCTTCTTGTAGGGCTTCTTAGAGGTGGAAGGCTTTACTTTATCCGGACACTCCGCAACAATGTGTCCCGGTCTTTGGCAATTAAAGCAAATGATTTTTCTTTCTTCTTTACCTCCTTGCCATCTCCTTCTACCTTGGAACTTGGCCTTGTTATACATCCTCCGAACATTCTTGACAAGAAGTGAGAGCTCTTCGTCATCTTCTTCTTCATCATCTTCGTCGGAGTGTGATGATTGACTTTTGAAGGCTATGGCTTTCTTCTTGGAAGGAGCCATGTCCTCCCTTGCTTTTCTTTCCATCTCATGGGTTTTGAGGTTCCCAATGAGACCAATTAGCTCCATCTCCTCCTTGTCATTGAGTTCCTTCAAGGTTGTTGCTTTTACTTCCCATGAAGGAGGAAGAGCCCGGATGATCTTTCTAACTCTTTGGTCATTATCAATGCCATCACCTAGAGAAGAAAGTCCATTAGTAATCTTAGTAAATTTTGTAACCATATCATCTATGGTTTCATTTTCTTGCATGCAAAAGTTATCATATTGGGACCGAAGAAGGTCTATCTTAGCCCTCTTCACTTGTGAGGTCCCCTCATGTGTTACTAGCAAGTGTGTCCAAATTTCATATGCGGACTTGCAATGAATAACTCTAGCTATGTCATCATCATTAAGGGCTTGAAGGAGTGCATAATGAGCCCTAGCATTGGCATCAAATTCCTTAGTCTCAATTTCGGACCAAGTGGATTCATCACCAGGGGGTGCACTAAAGGGTTTGGTCACGGCCTTTGCAACTCGACTTCCTAGAGATTGCAAGAAAACCGTCATCTTAACCTTCCATATGGGAAAGTTAAGTCCATCAAACTTAGGGGGTGTCTTAATACCATCGGCCATCTTTACTAAGTGAGAATGAATGAAATGATTAGCAACATTAGGATCTCTCTAAGGTTGTTAAGCCGAGAGTCTAGAGTCCTAGCTCTGATACCAATTGAAAAACACCTAGAGGGGGGGTGAATAGGTGTAATTGCTAATCTAACAATCCTTTTAAATTATGAAGGATGAATGATGCAACGATCTCTCAAAACAAGACTAAGAGCCGAATACCCCGTAAAGGGTTCTGAACTCCTTCCTCCTGATTCCCCTTGAATGGGTTAGAGGTGCGCAATGCAACCTTGTTGTATGAGAATTGATCGAACAAGGTGTGAATAATATGCAATGATGAAATGCACACAAGATATATCACAAGTAACACAAATTAGAGGCAATATCACAAGGAAAGAAAACTAGATCTCAAGCAAGTAATTGAAAGCAATAGAGTGCAAGAGAAATTTAAAGCAAAATGGACACAAGGCAATCGCAAACACAAGATGTTTGTTTCGAGGTTCGAGCCACCGCTCTACTCCCC
This sequence comes from Agave tequilana, assembly GCA_038442645.1. Classification (NCBI taxonomy): domain Eukaryota; kingdom Viridiplantae; phylum Streptophyta; class Magnoliopsida; order Asparagales; family Asparagaceae; genus Agave; species Agave tequilana. The sequence goes on from JAVJIF010017070.1 coordinate 31,301, forward strand.
GCCTTCACCTCCGTGAAGGGTTTCCACTATCCACCGAGGACGCTTACAACGGTCTACCGAAGACCCGAGCACCGAGCTCCACCACTTACAATAACCTCTACCGAAGAGGTGTCTCCACAAGAACAAGAAGAAGGAACAAGTAACCAAAGTGATCACAATAAGATCACTAAACTCTTTACAATATCTCACTCTTTTATAACTTCCTTATAGAATGAGTAAGGGATTTTTGGCTCTAAGAAGTGTAGTGAAAAAACACTCAGTTGTAGGATGATTTTTGCTAACAAACACAACTGAAAACAAGCTCAAGAAAGAGTTGGAAATGAAGAGCTTAAACACTTTTCTTTTCTTTTTGAAAACTATGAAAGCTTGAGGATTTTTCTTAGTATTTTGCAAGAGACTCTTCTCCTCTATTTATAGGAAGAGAAATAGGTTAAAAACAATTTATTTTAAGCTTATTTGCTCTGAAAAAGATCTCCAAAACCTCAGAAAAAGTCTGCCAAAACAGATTAAAAGACAGATTTTAGAATTGCACAAAAGAGGAAAGAGCCGTTTGTACTTTGCAGGCCTGACGGTCGACCAGTCCGGTCGACCGTCCGCTCAGCTGACAAAGAGCCGTTGGGCTCCGGGCGACCCCAGGGTCGACCGTCCTCTAAAAGAAAAACACAGTTTTCTACGGGTGGTTGACCCGGCGGTCGACCTAGAAAAACCGAGAGCAGACTGCTAGCAGTCGGTCGACCCGAGCGGTCGGCCGACAGACGTGCACAAGCGTGCACGTCCTGATACAGGCGCCGGTCGGCCAGGCCGGTCGGCCGGTCAAGCCTGAAACAGAAAAACAGTAGCAGGACTTTGGAGAATTTTGTTGTAAAAATATTTTGAAGTAAAATATATCTAAATATCATGATGAAAAGAGTATACATGATTTAAATATGATATATGTCTTTGTAAAACTTGGAGTCATGTATCTTTGTCAAGTCATGAAAAAAACTTAGAAACAAAAATTTTAACTATGAAAACTTGTATACATATGTAGCGCCCCGATCCCGCAGGTACGGGGACGTTATGGCGACGTACATACGCAAGGCGGAAAACCCCACGTACGTACGCTAAGCCTCAGTACAATAAATAATCTCCATATGTACCTGAGTTCCAGCATGAAATAAGTATAAGAATACCTGCAGAAGAGGTTAGCGATCATAATAGATATGAAAAAGGGACAAATAAGATAACAGAAATAAATCACTAAAATACCTATGAATAGTCCCGATGAGGAATCTCCCATGTGACTCCAAGTCACTCTCTGAAGCTACGGTAACTCGGATCTCCAACCTGGGCATGCAAACCTAGGGTCGTCAGAAAGTGACCTAGTGAGTGGTAAAATGAAGGAGGCAGTAATAGATACAATAAAAATACAAGCACGATAATAATATATAATACATGATGTTATAATAGTGATACCAGATCATAAGCATATGATAAGCAGCAGAATATATAAACATGAAAGCAATAGAAATATAGAAACATGTCCTCTTTTAATACCATCACTACTTACCCGGTTATTATCAGGTCATGTTTCTAATCGTATCCAGTTTATATAATATATAATGTTATCTAGTGGTGACGTGATAAAAATGAACATGCTAGTGGTGATGTGATAGCAGTGAACATGCAGATGGGCATATGCTAACTAACCAGTATACGGTGTGGTGCATAGACAGTAATGATGTATGCAAAGTGTACAGAAAATAGAACATATGCACATATGCATGAATAGTATGCCACTACAGAAAGTGTAACATGTATCATTTAAAGTAACACGTATACCTGTCACAAAATATCGGACAAATGATCAGGTACAAGAATAAGTACAACTATATAATAGTAAACATGTATCAGACAAGGAACAGTAACAAGTAGTAAACATGTATCAGGCACGTCATGTTATTTATACAATAGTAGCAATCAGTACCACCTGGTATTTTAATCAATCTCTTCCAGTGTCCCATACCACTGGCAGTTCATACTGGAGCCCGCACTCCAGTCGAACCCATCCGGACATGGCTTACGGGTACCATTATCCAAACGAGAGAGTGACCAAATAACAAGTGTTCCCGACGTCGCTATTGTGTATACTGTTTTATTATGTTACTTAAAAATCCATGGTCGAGGAGTTCTTATCGGGGGGTGTATCCCGTACATACCCGGGACAATGGCCTTATCAGATCCCTGGCTGCTGAGACCAGGCCAGCCCGCTAGAGCTGTAACATGTAACGGGAATCTCAATGAGCTAAAACAATAACGGGATGCTCATGAGTAACAGATGGTAGCCAGCACTACCCCGTCCCCTGCAGTGGGACGAACAATGGATCCAGACATCCACCCGATATGATCTAATCAACCGTCAAGTCTCCCCCATGCCCAAGTGATCTTTATGTGTTAAGTATACAAGGTAACAAGAACAAATACAGTACATGATACGGGTAACATGATAACAGGACATGAGCTCGGTTGATAGCATAGAACAATATAACGGGAAACGGGAACAATATAACGGGAACAATAGATGTGGAATTCCACATATCGCATATCAACAGCTCTCATGTCCGGTACCGGGAATAACAATATCAGTAACGGAAAACAATAGTATAACATGAATATGGTAACATGGAACAATCATACAGGTCATGTGTAAGGTGATGACAAGAAGATAGAAACAATACATGCATATACACTCGTGCGATGAGCATATGTAATATGGACATGAGATTACGGTGTGTCGAGCATCCGTGTAACAATGAGAATAATAATATGAAATGCAGTACGTCATGCAGTGAGATATCCGTGTATCAGTGGATTACCTATGTGGAGCAAGAATTCGTGTAACATATATGTGTCTCACTAGTACATGTATGCACAATGGTCAGTGTATCAAATACTACTATGTCCAAGGACCTACAGGACTCGTATAGTGACGATACCAGTGCGTGAAATAAGGGTGCTAGACATGTCTCGTAACAGTGTAGTGTCACCGAGTATCGTGAATCAGTATACATGTGACTATCGTTCTCTAACTGTGATCCAATACATGACATACTAGTGTTAATGAAGATGGTGACACAGTGACCTGTGTGTCCGTGGCTGTGTAGGTATGATGACCGTGTCCGAGTTGTCGATGTTCGTATGTCTTGTTACTATTATTATCTCATATGAAATCAGGAATTACCTAACAATCCTCGAGGTTATTCCTATTACAATGACTGTCCTATCATGTTCAGTAAATTATTAATAATTACCGTATTTTATCCATACTCAAGATATATCAATCAATGTCACTAAACGTGGTAAAATAGAATTTATAAAAGAAAAAACACTCACAAACTAGCTATGAGAAGGTAGCTCTCTTTCCCACGATCGCAACGGATCCAGAATCGTCCAAATCGGAGTCCGGATGCTCCCGATATCGCCCGAACGCTAAAAATAATACACAGAGGTGAAATATGGAATAACTGAAAATATTTAGGGGGCTATTTGTAATTTTGCAGGGGCCTGAAAGTAATTTCTGATTTTACAAGGGCTAGAAGGAAATTATACCTGTAATGGGTCGGGTTTGGGTGTAAACGGGTCGGGTTTGGATTGGAACCCGCACCCAAACCCATTTGGGCTTCTTCCTTCCTTGCCTGCGGCAGCAGCAGTAGCAACAGCTGCTGCTGCCCGTGGCTGCGGCGGCTGGCGCGGCCATCGCCCCGGCGCCGGCGCCACTCCGGCGGTGGTCCGGCGCCGCTCCGGTCAGCCGGCGAGAGAGAGAGAGAGAGGGAGAGAAACGGTGGGAGAGAGAAGGAGATGAGGGCCCCCCCTTCCCCAACGGCCGGCCCTGCGCCGGCCGGCCTATGGCGCCGCCGGCACCAGCCGCCGGCGCCTAGCCGCCGGTCAAGCCGCCGGGGGAAGAGAGAGGGAGAGATCCAAGGAGAGAGGGGTTTTTAAAAAGGGGAGAATGGTGGTGGGTTTTAAGGCGGTGGAGGAGTCGTGTAGAAGAAGCTGGAAGAAGAAAGAAAGAAAAAGAAGGATTTCTTTTTTAAAAAAATAATATTTTAATCTTATAATATTGGCCCACTATTCAACCACTTCCGAACGATGCCCAAAAATTACAGAAAATAGAGAATATTATCTTGAGATGTAATATAAAAACGGTTTTAAGAAATTCAATCTGGTTTGCAAATTAAAAATCCTGGAAGGTATCGCCGACACCAGGCGACCCGGTTTGGCCGAATTTTCGATAAATTCAGAAAAATCTCCAAAAATACCCTAATGTCGCTCATGAAATTCTAAGACATACGGTGAAAGCTGATTCTCCAAATTCTACTCCATTTGTGAAATAAAAATCGTAAAACAGATTATCGGTATCAGTCGACCCCGACTCCGGAGATTTTTCAAAATAATCCAGAAAATTTCTAGAAGATCCTGAAAAATCTCAAATATTAGAAAATAATTTTTGAAACTAAAATCAGCTCAATCGGACTACCACGGAGGTCAAATCAATTTTATACGTCGTCTCGGGTACTGATATGGTGATACGTACACCGGGGAGCAGGGGGTTACAACATAAATGTGTGTGTGTATCCTAGAGCCAATTTTCCAAAACTCAAACTTTAACAAACTATTTCTTACATTGGGTCTAAGTACTACAAGTGCTTCAAGAGGGCTTTCCACCATATGATCTTCAAAACTTGATTCTTGAGCCCAATTTGAGTTGACTTGAGTCCAAAACACTTTCCTTTAGGAAAGAAACCTTCTATTTTAGTTAGAACCCTGAAACACACTTAACCAATAAACAATATTAGTACAAATAACTAATATTTTTGTAATCATCAAAACACACTAAAAACGGGTGATTGTAACCTTGGGCCAACACATATATCCTTGATCATTTCTTCATTAATTAATACTATTAATCCTCTTTTTGATTATGGTGTGCAGTTATTAAATGAGAGGATAAAGATACAAGAAGCTTCATTCTAGCCCTAATCCTATCTAAAGTTGGATTTTAAATTAAGTTGAATCCAAAGGAGGAAAGGATTAATCTTCATCTCCTAAATTCAAGTTCAAATTCAGAAGATAAAGTCCTAAAAAAGAAAGGAATAAAGCTAATTCTACAAGAAATAAGGAGGATAATTTAAATTAAATGGAGTTCAAAATCAATTCAGACTCAGATTCAGACTGTACACGTTTTAGTATTCAGATCATAACATTTGATAGATATATTCAAATCCGATGATTCAAGATATTACAGAAAGAAGACTTGAAGTACTACAATTCTTCTGTTTATCACTCTATCAAATTTAGCCGTCTGATGAATTATATTCAGCAAACAATATGCCAACTTACTGCAAAACTAAATTCCCTTTGAATTGGAAACCTTCTAATTTGTATTCTAGTGTGATTAATTTTGAGGTCTATTTAAAGAGCTGAAGTCTCTGATAATATCTCATCTCCACATCAGATATCATAATTTAAGATTTTTCTTTTAGTCTCTTCTCTAAATTTTTTTTGTAATTTTTAAATTCTAGTTTTACTTCTAATTCAAGATTTGTGAGAAGGAGGAGCCATTGTAATTCGAGGTGATAGATCAATACAAGGTGCTTTCGTTATTTTCATATCTCTTTTGTTAGTTACTTTATTTTTATTTTTTTCTTATTTTTTATTTCTTGCTTTCTTTTGCTTGTCATGTTTACCATCTCATGGCTTGCTAAGACATCACCACCATCACATCTTATGTCTAGTAGATAACCAGATTAGATCATATGCATGCTTACTCTAATTTTTATTCTTGAAGACTCATTAGGATAAGCAACTAGGTCAAATATTTGCTAGTACTTTTTAACTGTTTTTCTTAATCTATACTTGATTAAAATCTTGATATTTTTAATGTTAAACTTTGATTAGTGTTATTTTAAATAGGGTTAAGATTTACAAAATTCTTTCTAATGATTTTTTTCTTACTTTATACTTGATTGACAACCTTGATATTGTAACGTTAAAACTTAGATGGTGTTATTTCAAATCTAACCTAGTTTCTATCCTATGTAACTTCCTTGGTTTTGTGATAGAATATCATGTATAGGATTTGAAGTGAAGTAATTATCTATCTAGCATTAACATGTATGGTGGTTGATTATTAGTAAGCTATAAACTTTTCTTTTAGTTTGATTCTTTATCCACATATAATTTATCTTTACTTTTCTAAGTTCTTTAAATAGAGAAGATAATAAGAAGATAATATTACCGAAAAGCTTCCATCGCATCTCTCCCTGAGGTTCGACCCGTTTAGTTCTTACTACAGTGGTTAAATTGTAAAGATTCAGAGTTAAAATTAATCACATACACTTTTCATATTCTCTGTACTCTGTTTTGTGCAATCAAATTTTGGCGCCGTTTTCGGGGAGAGAACGGTATATATTGTTTTCTAACTTAGGCTAGATTTTTTTAATTTATTTATTTTTCTTTGTTTTTAATATTTCTTATGTGATATGGCTTATTGCAACAGTTTTTCCAATTTTAATGGTAATCCATATTACACTCCGACCTTTTTGAATCAGATATTACCAACCGACATATCATAAATTTAACCAACCAAGCATGCCTAGTTGGTCTTATCCAAATCAACATATGTCCCAACCTCAATTTTATGAAACAAATTGGAATAATCAACTCTACTTACCGAGTCAATGGGGATACAACACCCCAGAGTCATATTGTCAACCACCTTTCCAACCATCATCTTCATATACTTCTTTCCCCACACCACCAATAGAAGAATATACCTACTTGGAAAAGAGTATAAAATCTATAATTCAGTCCCCAAATGATCCATTTGATAGATTGAAGAAAAAATAAATCGTATGCAAAGTTTAATGAATGAGCAAATTTTTAGACTTTCAAACATCCTTGAACTAACTAACCAAATTAATAGGAACCAAGAATCGTGGTGTCTTAAAGACTTTGATCAAGATTCAATTCATCGTGTCAACATAAACTTGATCAATCTCAACCCATGGACAAATTGGTAAGTTTTAACTTTAATGAGATAGAACTAGATTGTGAATGCGAACCCGATCCTTAACTTTGTGATCTAATTCCAAACTTTGAATCTATATTGGCTCGGGTATCTTTACCCAATTTGGATCCAATTCCCGAGCCAACATTAATTCCAATACCCGTATATTATGAAATTGGATCACCTATTTTGGATTGTCACATTCATTTAATGGATCATAAATACGAACTTAAGTTGTTTGATTTGGAGCCCACTTTTGAACCAAACCCGACTTTCGAACCTAAATTTGATTTTCTCGAGCCGGTATTGGTTCCCAATCCTATCATTCTTAAGCTCAAATCAATCACTTCATCAAGTCAAATTCTATTGTTGGACAAAAGTGTAAACAATGATGACCCTGAGATGGTATTCCAAGATTGGTTATACAATTTTAGATAGTTTCAATGTTAGGGTCGTGCATGATCCCATACATTTGGGGATAATACCAATGTACATCAGAAAGAGGTCATAAAATGTGGGTTCCTTGATGATCCATAAGATTTAGATTGGATAGCAATGCTTGGCCCCATCCGGTCACCACCGGAACCACCACCTTAAGGTCACATTTTGCCTTCCCTTTCTTCTTTTTCATGCATACATGCATTCATTCATACATTGAGGACAATGCATGAGATAGGTGTGGGGGAGGGTTTACTAACATACTAACATAGGTAGATACTAACAATTTTTTAAAAAAAACTTTTTGAAAAAGAAAACAATATTTTGATTTATTTCTGTAAGTAATTAGGTTAATTTTAAGGAATAGGAAAATCATAATTAGGATTTTTTAACACTTGGTCAAAATAAGAGTATTTGTTTTATTTTTAGGTTTAGGAGAAAAATTGAAATGTAATTTAGTCTTGATATTTTTACCTTGATGAAACATGCATGCTTTATACACTTACACACTTGGGATTCAAAACAAAGACTATTGTGTCTTAGAAAAAATATATAAAATAAATAAATCTAATTATTGATTAGTTAGGTACTTTTGCATAAGAAAGCCTTGGTACTTACATGAAAGGTAATTAGATAAGTTTGAAAAAGAAATTAAAAATATATTATATATGTATTAACACATCTAATAATCAATTGGTTCGGTATTAGGACCTCAAGAAGCCTTTATACTTACACGAAAGAAAATTAGATGAGTTATACATATTTAAAAAAAAGAAGTGCTTAAAGGGCAATGAAGTGGTAATACTTCGAACTTCTTTAAAAAAAAAGAAAGAAAGAAAAGTAACAAATGTATAAGGCATGAAAGTTGAAGTTGAATAATCCCAAGTAAAAAAATTTACGTTCACAAAGATGCATATGGCTTAGGATAAGATAATAGACTCGATGAGAAATTCAGTTTGAATCCTAACGTAAATTGATAAATAATTACTTGAATAAAGACTAAGTATAAGAATAATCAATTTGGTAATCCTAAAACTTATAAATTGCTTAATTTTTATAAAGATATTTCAAATACTTTCTATCTTTCAAAATGGTATTTCGAAAATACTAACATTTTATTTTTCTTTCTTTATAAATTTTGTGGGTGTAATTCATTGAAAACCCTCACACGAGACAAAACTCGTCCTCTAGGGTAACCTAGAGTTTTAACGGCTTGTTGTACGTGCTAAGTGCAATCGTGATTCATACGAAAGTGAGTTAGGTTAGATTAAATTAGTTTCTAACATTTGGTTTTGCTCGAGGACAATCAAAAAATAAGTGTGGGGGTGTGATTGTACTCTAAAATTGCATTTTTATCATCACTTTTACACATATATCCTTGATCATTTCTTCATTAATTAATGCTATTAACCCTCTTTTTGATTATGGTGTGTAGTTATTTAAATGAGAGGATATAGATACAAGAAGCTTCATTCTAGCCCTAATACTATCTAAAGTTGGATTTTAAATTAACTTGACCTAAAGGAGGAAAGGATTAATCTTCATCTCCTAAATTCAAGTTAAAATTCAGAAGATAAAGTTCTAGAGATGAAAGAAATAAAGCTAATTCTACAAGAAATAAGGAGGATAATTCAAATTAAATGGAGTTCAAAATCAATTTAGACTCGGATTCAGACTGTACACGTTTTAGTATTCAGATCATAACATTTGCTACAGATATTCAAATCTGATAATTCAAGATGCACAGAAAGAAGACTTGAAGGACTACAATTCTTCTGTTTATCACTCGGTCAAATTTAACCGTCTGATGAGTCATATTCGGCAAACAATATGCCGACTTGCTGCAGAACTGAATTCCCTATTAAATTGAAAACTTTCTAACTTGTATCCTAGTATGATTAACTTTGAGGTCTATTTAAAAAGCTGAAGTCTCTCATAATCTTCATTTCCACGTCAGAGATCATAACTTAGGATTTTTCTTTTAGTCTCTTCTCCAAATTTCTTTTATAATTTTTAGATTTTACTTTTAATTCTAATTCAAGATTTGTGAGAAGGAGAAGCCATTGTAATTCGAGGTGACAGATCAATACAAGGTGCTTTCGTTCTTTTCATATCTCTTTTGTTATTTATTTTATTTTTATTTTTCTTTTTTTTATTTCTTGCTTTCTTTTGCTTGTCATGTTTCCCATGAGTAGCTAGATTTTTCTCATGGCTTGCTAAGACGTCACCATCATCACATCTTATGTCTCGTAGATAACCAGATTAGATCATATGCATGCCTACTCTAATTTTTATTCTTGAAGACTCATTAGGATAAGCAACTAGGTCAAATTTTTGCTAATACTTTTTAACTGTTTTTCTTAATCTATGCTTGATTAAAATCTTGATATTTTTAATGTTAAACTTTGATTAGTGTTATTTTAAATAGGGTTAAGATTTTCTTTCTAATAATTTTTTTCTTATTTTATACTTAATTGACAACCTTGATATTGTAACGTTAAAACTTGGATGGTGTTATTTCAAATCTAACCTAGTTTCTATCCTATGTAACTTCCTTGTTTTGTGGTAGAATATCATGTATAGGATATGAAGTGAAGTAATTATCTATCTAGCATTAGCATGTATGGTGGTTGATTATTAGTAAGTTATGAACTTTTCTTTTAGTTTGATTCTTTATCCACATATAATTTATCTTTACTTTTCTAAGTTCTTTAAATAGAGAAGATAATAAGAAGCCAATATTATCGAAAAGATTTCATCGCATCTCTCCCTGAGGTTCGACCCGTTTAGCTCTTACTACAGCGGTTAAATTGTAAAGATTCAGAGTTAAAATTAATGACATACACTTTTCATATGCTCTGTACTCTGTTTTATGCAATCAGAAATCAAGAGAGACAAAAGTTATCAAACTTACTAAGGGAAAGAGAGTGTGAGAGTAGAGGAGAAAAAGGTTTTGTTGCCTCCCTCCACTCAGGCTGGCGATGGCCCCCCAGCGCCAACGCCTGGCCGCGCGCACCCCAACCCAGGCCCTGGGCTGGGCTGTGCCACCAGTTCCAGAGAGGGAGAGAAAGGATTAGGGAGAGAGAGGATGTGTGAGAGAGAGACAGATATCTAGGGTTTTTGAGGGATTGGGGAGATGAAAGAGGGACATAGTTCAGCCCTAAGAAATGAAAGAAAATGATAAGAAAATATCTATCCTCATTTTACACAAATCATTACTCTCAAATTATATTACCCTATATCAATTCCTCTCCCTTTATCTCCTCAAGCCACATGTACCCACATTATCTAAGATAAATCCTAACCCTACATTAAACCCTCTCAGCATACTTACTTCCTCCACTTACTCTCTTTTTATTTTGAATTCTTGTATTTTGAATGATGGTATTTGTGTATAAATTTGTATATATCTAGTTCCACATACAAGTACATACAGTTGTACAGCACTACATTTATATTTATCAAGTTTCATTTCACTACAGTTCTTTCCCCACAAAAAATGTAAAAATAAATATCCATTGTACAAAATAATTAATTCTATCATCACCTCTAATAAAATTGTATAATCTCTTCAATCAAGAATTAACATATTAAATTTATATCTTAATAACCGGGTGTTACATCAACTCTTCAATTTAATCACACTCCTAAGACTTCTTCTATTTTATCAATTAAATCAAATTAAATATAAGATTTCTTTTTGGTATAATTAGTCAGATGCAAGATTGAAATTAGATATTAAGTAAATTACAAAAACAAAGCCTGCGTGTATGCATCATGCTAATTCATGTAAGTAACTGATTATGAGAAAATTATCATCAAATTTTTTAAGAAGTGGCACAATTAGCCTTTTTCCCCTTTTATATCAAAATTGGCAATGTGATCTAGCTCAATAAGAAGAGACTACACATTTTGAAAATAATTAGTTTTTAAAGGATCAACGATCATCATTAAAGCATATCTATTTGCTTCTAAGAATTTAGTTAGTTGACCTTGATATAAAAAATCACTAGAGGAGGTGGGGAGAAGTTTGGTTTGCTTTTATAATATGGTTTACTTTTTTTGTACCTTTTTACTGAACTTATTCAACATATAACAGTATAATATTTTCAAAAATTTGTGTTTCTTTCTTATTGGGAGGAAATACTGAAACTGTAACATCTTTCAATTAAAATGTTCTCTTCAATCCTATTTAAAACTTATATTTTATGATTTTTTCGATCTTACGTGCAACAAAAAACAAATCAATTGTTTTGCCAACTGCCGATCCAAACATCAGAACTTAATTTTTAATTTTCTTTTTTTCCCCTTTAAAACGTAGACAGCAATCAAAACTGAACTGAGATGTGTTGAAATTTATAATTCAAATCCTCATGAAGATAGGAAAGTCAATTTTTGAGTTAATTAGGATTTTTGGAGAATCTAAACTTTAGTCTTAGAGTCATAATTGTATATGATTCAGTTTAGGAGTTTTTTATTTTTTTTAATAAAGTAAGTATTATAGTAGGAATATAAGTTTGATTTTTAGTTGGATTTGTATTGTTTTGCCTATAAAAGAAGAGGCAGAATCAATATTTTGTAACAAAAGAAAAATAAAGAAAAAGAGTGAAAAAAGAGAATTTGTAGCGGAAAGTTTGGAGGAAAAAAATTGTTTTCGTGTTTTCACATAGAATTTGGTGTTATTCTTCTTCGAAAAACAACATTGGTATCAGAGCTTGGTTCATATTCACCATGTGCAAAGAAAAAAGCGTTAAAATGAACAAAAAATGGCTAACATGTGGTTTCAACTTATTGTTCCTTATCTCACAAAAAACAACTATAAGAGTTAGAGTATCAAGATGAATGAAGTTTTGATCTCAGAAAACGTTTGGGAGAATGTGAAAAAATGTAACGAGGAGAAGTAAAAAGATGAAGACAAATTAAAATCAACTGAGAGAATCTTAACAATAAGAACAACACAGCGAAACTCTTAATATATTGCGCAGTCGATGAAGATGCTTTTGACATTACTACAGGTGAAACGACAAAGCATGCTTGTAATATTTTGTGGAAGACATATAAAGAGAAAAAGTTAGAGACAACTCAAGAAACTAAAGAGTTCAAAGAAAGGATGAGACGAATTCAAGAAGTTCAAGACTTAAGAGAGAAGATGAAAGAAGTTTAAGAAATTAGAAAGTTCATATAAGAGATACTCATGGAATCTGAAAAAATTCGAGAGTAAGGAAAGAGAAAAAAGAGAGCAACGAGCAGAAAAAAAAGGAAAGGAAGAGGAAGATGAAGATGAAGATAAAGAACTGAAGAATAAAAAAGAGAAGAAGGAGCAGATGCAGGCAAAAAAAGAAAGACAAGAAGGAAAAGAAAATTCCTGAAAAAGTTTCAGTCACAACAACAAAATAGAAAAACAGTACATATTTTAGCAGTGGAGAAAATCAAGCATTCACATCAAAAGAAAAGTTAAAATTATAAAATAAATGTAATCCTTGAAGATGTCATGTAGACCATCAAAGTGCAAGCAAAACATCAAGACATCTCAAATTGAAGACAAGATTATTAAGTAAGGAGTCAACATCATCAAGATAAAAGACAAGATTATAAAAGAAGTGCATCAAAGCACAATTAAGAAAAATTCGAGATAAAGTCTAACAACAGAAACAAGAATTTAGAGAAAGAAAAAACAAACTTTTTGTTATCATTAAAGGAGATAAAAAAAGTATAAAGTTTAAAAAAAATCTCAGTAATCTACAAAAAAATTAAGAGGAGTTTAATTGTTATGTAAAACTTGTTAGATACAGGAATAAATCTGATAACTAATCAATGTTATATACAATAATATTTATGAATATAAATATTTCATATAACCCATGTATAAAGAACGTTAGTTTACTTATACAACAATTGGAGTGAGGTACGCATATAGCGAATCTCTAATTGTTTTATAAGTGAACTAACGTTCTTTATACATGGGTTATACTGAAATATTTATATTCATAAATGTTACTGTATATAACATTGATTAGTTGTCAGATCTATTCATGTATCTAACAATCTTAAGATACTTATGTCCCCCGCTTCGGTGCTAACGGGTTACTTGACGCTGGTCTTACAAGATTCAACACTCCTTCACGGTATTTGGATAGTACTACCAAATCACCGTACTATCGAACCGTAATTAATCAGTATCTTCACATGAATTCAATGCAGCAGGATGAAGACAATTTCAGGGTGAATATTTATCTTAACTTTGGAGGATTATCCACTGTAGAGAAAAGGAGGGGGAGAGAAAAATATTTATCTTAGGAAGACAGAGATTTAGACATCAATTCTATTCAAAACTGTTGAATTTTCTAAGCCTTTTTTGAACGAATCTTATTTTAGATTTTTCTTAAAAAGATCTGACTTTTTAGACTGACTTCGTTCAAATCTGAAAATTTAAGATGGAGAAAAGAGAATGATTTGTGTTTGTGTGTTTTAGAATGACGGAAAGGAGCGTTATTTATACGTTCCTGGGAGTCCGTTGGAGGGACAAATCTATCATTTGGAGTCAGAGCGGTTGCAACAGTTCTGTCGAACCGTTGCAACTGTTTGTTCCAGACAGGAACCGCTGTAGCGGTTCCTTCCAACCATTACAACACAGCGCGCGGGTAGCGGAGAAGGTCGAGACCCGCTGTAGCACAAAGCCCGTGTGTCCTGGTTCAAAAAGAACCGGGCAGGGTTGGATATCACGCCCATGCTCGGACCTGAGTCCGAGCTTCGGGCCCGGCACCGGCGATGCCGGCACCGGCGCGCGTGTGGGCATGGGTCCCCCCACTCGTGCGCAAAAACTCTAAGAACCCAAAGGGCACACCCTTTGTTCCCATTTTACTCTATTTAAACACTTCAAACTTCCACCCTATATCCAATGTGGGACTAAATGTTTGAGCTATCTTTAGCCCCCTTTAGCTTTTGAATTAGGCAAACTTTAGACTTGAATATCTCATTCATTCTAAAACGGAATTGAACATGTAAATATACTTTATTCATCTCTAATGGAAGGAGAACATACTCCAACCATTATCCTGTTGATTCTATCAATGGATCTCGCTTTAATTCAGCTCAGAGATTCACTGTTTAATTCTTCATTTTTCCCAACAATCCCCCACAATGAATGGAGATTCAAGGAATTGACACACAGAGGGACTGATTCTTTAGTGAAAGATATTTTAAAAAAGAAACTGCATCCGGATAGGTGAACTGGTCTAGAATCTTCCATAGCGAAAGTTTTATCGGACTTACTGGCTAATCAGTGAACTAAGTTTTGAAGTGTCAGCCGTTATTATAAGCCTAATCAACAAGCTTCACACAATAACTTTCCAAAATCAACTTTAGTTCTCGATTATGTCCATTTTGGCTCTGAACAGTTTTAGTTTCAGAGAGTATTTTTAGAGAATAACAGCCTCCATAGAGATTTTCAAAGAGCCGACCCAGCTCAATACTCACATAGGTGATCGTCCTATTAAGAGTAGTCTACTTTACCCCACTTATTTTAATAACAAGATATAGACATCATTAAAAGCGTTAAGTTTATCCTTAATCCACTTATAAAAAGCACTTGGGTGCACCAAAGGAATAGGTTGGAGTCAAGCTCCTAAGTGCTTACTTAAAGAGTCAATCATAACTAGTTTTTCCTCTTGAACTTAGTCCGTGGGATCTCCAGTCGCTAAGTGAGATTTCTATTAAGCTTGCTCGGTAAGATTAGGCTTTAAAACCCATTCCCCTCGATGCACAGTTATACGCTCTCCACTTAAAACTTTAGTAAACGAATCCGCTAAATTATCTTTTGAGGATACAAAGTCAATAGAGATAATTCCATTTGAGAGCAACTGCTTAACGGTATTATGTCTACGACGAATATGCTAGACTTACCGTTATATATAAAGTTTTGTGCCCTAGATATCGCTGCTTGATTATCGCAGTGAATGCATATGGCGGGCACTGGCTTTGGCCATAAAGATATATCTTTTAAAAATTATCGAAGCAATTCGCCTTCTTCTCCAGCCTTATCTAAGGGTATAAATTCTGATTCCATTATAGATCGGGCAATACACGTTTGTTTGAAAGATTTCCAAGATACCGCTGTTCCTCCAAGAGTAAATACGTATCCGCTAGTTGATTCCTCAGAATCTGCAATCCAATTAGCATCGTTGTATCCTTCAAGTACAAGTGAATATTGTCTATATCTCAAGGGATATTCCTTGGTATGTGATACATAAGTTAATACTCATAGTAGAGCAGTCCAATGATCATCACTAGAGTTACTAGTGTATCTGCTTAATTTGCTTACAACATAAGCAATATCGGGTCTAGTGCAATTTATTAAATACATTGGACCTTCAATAATCTGAGAATACTTCAACTGTTGTACTCCAGTTCCTGTATTCTTACGAAGGTGGATGTGTGAGAGAATAGAATTTGTATTCTGTTTTATCACACGCTCATTGAATCTTTCTATCATCTTATCCACGTAGTGAGATTGAGATAGACTGATTTCATCTGGTGTTCTTGTGATTTTAATTCCTAAAATTACATTAGCAACCCCCAGATCCTTCATATCAAAATTACTGGATAATATTCTTTTAGTGGACTTAATAACTTCAATATTAGTCCCAAGTATCAGCATGTCATTTACATATAGACAAACAATGATACATTCATCTCTAACTGTTTCAGTGTATACACACTTATCGCATTCATTAATAGTGAATCCATCTTTGATCATGACACTATCGAATTTTTCATGCCATTATTTTGTAGCCTGCTTTAGACCGTATAAGGATTTAACTAATTTACATACTTTATATTCTTGGCCCTTGACTATAAAACCTTCAGGTTGCTCCATATATATATTTTTATTTAATTCACCATTTAAAAATGCAGTCTTGACATCCATTTGATGAATATCTAAGTTGTGTAATACTGCAATCACAATTAATATCCGAATGGAAGTTATTCTTGTTATTGGTGAATAAGTATCGAAGTAGTCAAGTCCTTCCTTTTATCGATAATCCTTGGCTACTAATCTTAGCTTGTACTTATTGATAGATCCATCGCGTTTTAATTTTCTTTTAAGAATCCACTTACTCCTAATTGGTTTACTGTTAGGAGGCAAGTTTGTCAATTTTCAAGTATGATTACTTAGGATGGATTCTATTTCGCTATTTATAACTTCTTTTCACATTGGTACTTCTGGGGTAGACATAACCTCTTTAAATGTCTGAGATTCGCTTTCAATAGCATATGCTATGAAATCTGGACCAAAAGATTTTGAGATTCTTGATCTCTGACTTCTTCTTGGTTCAACTTCTGCATTACCAATTGGTTTCTTCAGGCTTTCGTCCCTGAACGCCATTTCGTGTGTTCTTTTTCCTGAAGTCTTATCTTCTTCCTGTTTGTATGGAAAGATGTCTTCAAAGAACACAATATCTTTATATTCGATATTCATATTTACATGAATATCTGATATTTCTGATTTATATACCAGAAATCCATAAGCACTGCTATTCAAAATATAGCCTATGAATATACATTCCATTGTTCTTGCTCCAACTTAGTCTTTTTAGGCAGTGGTGTTAGTACCTTTGCAAGACACCCCCACATTTTGAGGTAATGGTAGGAAGGTGCGCTTCCATGTCATAACTCAAATGGTATAAGACCAAGTTTCATGTGGGGTACTCTGTTTAGAATATAATTTGCAGTTAACAGAGCTCCCCCCCACAAGTTCTGTGGAGCTCCAGAACTTACGAGCATGGAATTGACCATCTCCTTCAAAGTTCTGTTCTTCCGTTCAGCAATCCCATTTTATTGAGGAGTATATGGTGCTGTAGTTTGATGGATTATACCAAATTTAGCACATAACTCACTAAATTCATTTAATTCATATTCTCTGCCTTTATCAGATTTTAGAATCTTTATATTCTTATTGAGTTAATTCTCAACTTCGGCTTTATATGTTATAAACATACTCATTGCCTTATCCTTATTGTTTAGTGGATACACATAACAGTATCTTGTATACTCATCAATGAAAGTAATAAAATATTTTTTCCGCCTCTTGTTGGCACAAATTTCAAGTCACACAAGTCGCGTTGAATTAACCCTAAAGGTTTTGTATTTCGATCAATTGAGTGAAATGAACTTTTTGCGAACTTGGCCTCAACACAAATTTCACATTTACGAATTTCTTTCAAGAGTTTTGGGATATATTCTAAATTAGACAAGTTTTGCAAAGACTTGTAATTTACATGCCATAATCTAGCATGCCATAAAATAGGAGACTGAAGCAAATAAAGAAGATTTCTCTTTATTTATGAGCTTTGGGTACAGATACACGGACTTTTGTCCACTGCAGCAACATTGACCTTAAATAGGTCATCAACAAGATAACTCTTACCTATATACATCCCACCTTTAGTAAGAACAAATTCATCATATTCAAAAACTATTCTAAAACCTTTCTTACTAAGAATTGATCCAAAAATCAGGTTCTTGCGGATATCTGGAACATGTAGTACATCGTTCAGAGTGAGCTCATTCCCAGATGTCCACTTCAGGATGATCTTTCTTTTTTCCTCAATCTTGGAAACAGCTGAGTTGCCCATGTAGAGTTGCTCATCTTGCTCTAGTTTCTGATATTTAGAGAATAATAATTTCTCAAAGCAGATATGCCGAGTTGCCCGAGTGTCTACCCACCAATCCTTATTGTTGATTGTCAGATTTACTTCTGACACCACTGCTGATAGGCTTGGCGATGCATGGTCGGTTAGGTTTGCCTGTGGATGGTCCTTCTTCTTCTTTTTGGGATGACTGTGACATTCATTCACATTGTGTCCCTCTTTATTGCAGATGTAACAAGTTTCCTTGAAGCGCTTATTCTTACCTTCTTAGTTCTTACCTTTTTACCCTTCGACAGTCTTCTTCCGCTTTAATCCTTTGGAAGTAGACACTTTCCCCTTTGAGTCTTCGATCACATTGGCCTTGACTTCATAGGAGTTCTTGTTGCTCTTTTTCTTGGACTTACGGTTGTCCTCTTCAATCCGAAGCCTCACAATTAGATCTTTCAATTTCAGCTCCTTGCGCTTATGCTTTAGGTAGCTCTTGAAATCTCTCCACGCATGTGAGAGTTTCTCCACAATAGTAGGAATTTGAAAAGTTTCAGGTAGAATCATACCTTCAGCCTCAATCTCGCGTAAGATAAGTTAGAATTCTTGCACCTGACTGATCACAGTCTTGCTGTCCACCATTTTGTACTCCAAAAATCGTCCCATGACGAACTTCTTGGTACCAGCATCCTCGGTCTTGTACTTCTTATCAAGACTTGTCCATAACTTCTTTGTCATTGTGATAGAATTGTAGACATTGTAAAGAGAGTCATCCAGTCCATTTAAAATGTAATTTCGGTAAAGCAAGTCACTTTGTGTCCATGCATCAACCACAAGGATTGAGTATCGATCAGTTCTGGGTTCCGGTGGGTCCTCTTGCAGGAATTTGGCCAAATGCAGAGTGGTTAAGTGCAAGAGCATCTTCTGTTACCACCTTTTGTATTCAGTGCCATCAAATTTTCAAGACTTCTCCGGCTTTGGGTTAGGAAATGGAGCATGCACCAATGTCTGAATTTGCATGTTTAGTGCCTTACTGGTACTGTCTTGATTAGTCTCAGATATTTTCTACAATTCAAGCAGAGCAGAAGTAAGTATCTTCAATAATTACAGTAATTGTCTTAAGAAGATTCACTACATGCGTTACTTCACTCCAATTGTTGTTTAAGTGAACTAACATTCTTTATACCGAGTTATACTGAAATATTTATATTCATAAATATTACTGTATATAATATTAATTAGTTGTCAGATTTATTCCTGGATCTAACAAAACTAAAGACGACAAGTGTTCATGAATGATTTGAATTAAGGAATGTTGGCCCAAAGGCCTATCACCCTAGTTTTGATGATGATCAAACTCATGAAGTTATGTTTACTAATGATCTTGTGTTTAATTAGTGACAGATTCATTATCAAGATCTTAGTAGGTGCATAGCTCAACAAAGGATAAAAAGCCAAGATTTGGAGCTAGCACGGTGTCAAGCTTGGACCAAGTCAAGAAGATAAGAAGACTTCAAGGGAAGACTTCAAGATCAAGACTTGTGTCTAGGTATAAGATTTAGTTTTTTTTTTGTTTAGTTAAAAATGTAAAGGATAGATAGTTGGTGGATTGCTCAAGTATATCTTACACACACACTCTTGATAGAATTGCTTTCAAAAAGATTTTTATGTTTAGAAAAGAATTTTTATTTAGTAAAAGATTTTCTTTGTGACAAAATATATATACCTTGGTTTTTGATATTTCTATCATGCATATCTTTCAACCAAAACCAAGTTCAGAGCTTTATGATAAAAAAACATAGATATTACATTATGATTGTGTAGTGGATCATATCCATACACACTATGCTTTAAAATGAAATCAAATATCTTGTTTTATATTTTGTGAAGTTATGAAAACCAAGTTTGAAAATTACATGTTCTGATTTTTGATAAAATTTGCAAGACGCTGAAATAATATGAATATGTTGATATATGTCTTGAAAATTTTTATCACAAGTTTGGTTTTCAATATAGAATGTTAAAACAAGTTTATGGAATTTTTATAAGTGTTCAAAGATGTTAAAATAAATTTTTATACCAGTTTTCCAGGCCTGAAATTGGCTGACAGGCCAGTCCGGTCGACCGGGCGGTCGACCGAACCAAGGGCCGGTCGACCCACGGTCGACCGGACGTGCACAGACTTGTGCATGTCTGTCAGCACAGTGGTCCGGTCGACCGGACAGTCGACCGCTGTAGAGAGTTCTGCTCTCTGGATTTCTGGGTCGACCGGGCGGTCGACCGGAAGATCCAACGGTCGGATTTTTGATCGTTGGCGGTCGACCGGCCGGTCGACCGGCAGCTCTGACAGACCCCAACGGTCAGATTTTTCTGACCTCTATAAAAGGGGGTTTGGTCATTGTTTTGAGCTAAGATTTTTGGAGATTTCTAAGCCAGTTTTTCCCATCCTCTTAACAGAGTTTTCTCCACATATTTGAGTGCAAATACTTCCAATCAAAAGGGAAGAATTTATCAAGAGTAATTTAAAGTGTGATTCTTTGAGTTTTCCTCCACCTTTCTAATCCTTGATTTTCTCACACCACACTTGAGCATCCATTGTTATATCTATCCTATAGGAGAGTGTTGTAGTGAGAGTTTGTAATTGGTGATCAAAGTGTTGTAGATCACCAAAGTTTTCATCTTTCTACTTTGAGGAGACGGGCAAGTGTGCTCGTGGTGGTTTGAGTTCGGTTGTAAACTCTTTGGTTCGAGGTGCGGCCTCGGCAAGCTTGTGGGGCTTGCGGTGTGTACGGGACTAGGGAGTCCGAGGGCTTGTAGGTGTTGCGGCACCGAGGAGAGATCCATTGGGATCTTGCATAGTGAAAATCCTTCGTGTGTCGAAGGCGGGGATGTAGAGCAAGTGTGCTCGAACCTCGAAACATACCCTTGTGTTTGCGATTGCTCTTTCTCTCTCTTTTGTCTCTTATTTATATCTTGCATGTTATTTATTGTGTTCATCTTTATATGCATGATATATTCCTTGTGCTCATATTGATATATTGCTTGGGATTGTGACTAACACTTGTATTCAACCAAGAGAGCCAACGCGGCACCTCAACCCATTCAAGGGGAATCTAGAGGAGTTTGTCCAGAGCCCTTCACGGGGAATTCGGCAACACTCTTGTGTTATACATAGTGTATAGTGTAAAAGTTTTAATTTGGTCATAATTGTTTTTAGCTTCCGCATTATTTGCATCATTTACCATTAAGTGACCATTAGATTAGCCATCACCTATTCACCCCCCCTCAAGGTGATTTACAATTGGTATCAGAGCTTGGTGCTCTTGATATTGGGTCTAACAACCTAGAGTTAAAGATCCTCATTTTTAGGCTAATCACAAGATTTTGTACACACACCATGGACTTCATGTCACCACCCACCTTTGACATCCTTAATATCAACATTTGGAAGGTTAAGATGTCTTTGTACCTCAAGGCCTTAGGAATTCATGTCTATCTTGCCACTACTAATAATGCATATTGTATAGATGGTAAGAATTTTGAGGCTAATGCAAAAGCCCTTCATGCTATCAAGTCAACCCTAAATGATGATTATTTATCTAGGGTATCTAACATTGATTCGGCTTTTGTAGTTTGGAACACCCTCCTCTCCCTTGGCGAAAATGATCAATACTATGCGGGGAGTGATTCGGACGTTGGAAGCGACATCTCCAACGTATGCTATATGGTCCAAGGGGATAACCCCCATGAGGTAAACTCCGAATCCGATGATGAGGACATGTCATATGAAGAGCTTTCTACATTTTGTCAATTATTGCTTGAAAGACATGACATGATTAAAGAGGAAAATAAAAATTTGAAAAAGGACATTGCTTGCATGCATATAGAACATGATTCTTTTAGAGATAACATTGCATGCTTAGAAAAAGATAACAAAAATTTGAAAAAGAATTTTGATGCCATGCTTAAAGGAAAAGATTCATTAGAAAATAAAATGGCATGCTTAGAAAAAGAAAATGAGTTTTTGAAAAATGAAAATGTCTCCCTTATGTCTAAATTGAATGATTTATGTGAAGGGAACACTATTTTGAAAAATAAGGTTGATATGGTGGAAAAACAAAAGGAAGTTATTTTGCAAGAAAATAATTCTTTAAAAAGAAAATTTGTTGAAAAAGAAAAGGATAATGTTTTTCAAAAGAAAAAGAAAATTGACTCTTCATCTCATCATGCTTTTCATGCCACCACTAATGAGATTAAGAATTTGAAAAATAAAATGAATAATTTGAGTTCAACTTTGAACTCTTGTGCATTCAATCATTCTAAGTTGGAATCTTTGTTTCAAAAGAAACATGTTCCCCATGCTCATGCACATACACATCATGCTCATGCTTATGTTGCACATCACGATCACAATCACACTCATAAGCATCATGATAGGGTGTACACTTGTACACATTGTGGTCGCAAAGGCCATTTAGCAAAATATTGTTTTGATAAGAAGCATAATTTATATTTTGCTATGTCTAAAGGATTTTGGGTTCCTTACAATAAAGCTAACCCCAAAGGACCCAAGAAAATATGGGTACCAAAACCCCCACCTTTTGCTTTTGATGTAGGTGAGGGCTCTCACAAGACGTGAGAGGATTGGTGCCTTGGTAGTGGATGCACTTGAATATGATGGACATACATTTGGATGCATCACTATCAAGGAGCTTGGTGGGACAACCACCATATTTGGAGCTTTGGAATTGGTAACAATTTCTAAACTCCTACTTTTCATGTACATGCTTGTTCATACATAATATTCATAGCATGTTCATGTTTTTATGTTGTATGTGCTTCATGTGGTATTTACATGCTTAGACGTAGAATGTGTCAAACTTGCATTAATACATATACAAACAGTGAATTACAATTGATTCATATATGATTGAACTTCATGCTCATTTGTATCCACTTTATGCATATGTATAATCTAGTTTTGATGATTCTCTTTTATACATGTTTTTGCCTTTTTATGCTTTACTTCATGTATATGTATTTTAAATTCAAATCTAATAAATATACATGTATACCCGTGAGTCTCTTGCCTTCATGCAAACATCATTAATAGACTCCTTTAATATTTGGGATATGTATGTGTATTGTTAGGATTGGATTAATCATACATATACCATGAAGATTAGTGTTTTTGATTTTTCGTGTTTTTGTTAAAAATGTGACTTATGATCTTTTTGAGCTTCATTGACTATTTTCATAAAAAATGCTATTTACATGATCGTTTAACACTCACATTTTTGTTAAAAATATTTTGAGCTTTATAGACCATGAGTGCTTAAATTTTTGTGAATCTAGTTATGTTTTATGAAAAACATATGATTTGATGTTACTTGAAGGATCTTTAACTAGTTATTCAAAATCAATTTAAACTAGTTATCTATTCTTCTAAGATTATCCACATGATCCTACTTTATTTCAATTATATGGATAAATTCTTTTTGTGATCTAAAAGATTTGATGCTTCATGATTTGAATATTAGTTTATATGTTAGTTTTTGTCAACACTAGGATTTATACTTGTACATATCGTGGGCCACAAATAAATCTATTTATATTTGTGCATAATGCTTATTTGAACCCATGAAATGTGCTTGTATTGCTTGGTTTTGATGATACATACATTTTTAAACTTATATTCCCACCTTTTGGATTTGATTTATGATCATGTGTTTTCATTTCATGTATATGTGTATTTTGCCAAACTTTAAGATATACATGTATACCTCTTGAGTCATTTGCCCTTAATGCAAATCTATTTATATGGACTGAATTGTTTTTAAGAGATATGTATGTATGCTTATTGTGTTGTCAAAACATACATATATCTTGAAATATGATTTTTTTTAAAAAAATATAAATAAAATTTGTGATGATTTTTATTTAAAGGAATATTGAGCTTTATTGACATTTTCATGATACCATGTTCCACATAACACTAGTGCACTCACCTCTTTTGAAAATTTTATGGACTTCATGGTTAATAGAGTGTTTTTAGTGCCATGTGATTTACTTGTGTTTCATGAAAAATATTTTTGCTTTATTCCTTACTTGAAGGATTTCGTACTAGTTTTAAAACTTTTTCATATTAACTAGTGCAATCTCTTCATTGGGTAGAGTTTTTCAAACTAAGCTTATTTTCAAATCTATTTTTGAAAACCCTACCATCATGGGAGGATGGATGGGCGAGTATGCCTTGTATGCTTCATTG
The DNA here is from genome assembly GCA_038442645.1 of Agave tequilana. Taxonomy (NCBI): domain Eukaryota; kingdom Viridiplantae; phylum Streptophyta; class Magnoliopsida; order Asparagales; family Asparagaceae; genus Agave; species Agave tequilana. The sequence goes on from JAVJIF010017070.1 coordinate 55,689, forward strand.
AAAATCTTTTACCTTGTGCATATCAAGGGTGGTAGGTTATGAGATATACACTTGATTTTATTGTTATATCAATTGGTATCATTGAATCGTTTCAATTGGTATCAATATGAACTTATTTTGTATATACTCATATGTTGTTTCTTATATATATATGTTTCAATTTCACTTGGTATACTCATTTCTCATACATATATATGATTTCCATGTGCTTAACTCACAATTGACTCACATTTTTAGAAGCACAAAGTTTATGATGAAAAATAAAAAAAAATTCATATGTTTACTATTGATATCAAAATAAAAAAAATATGTTGATTTGATATCTCAAAATGTGTTTTATTAAGTAAGTTCAAAATTTTTAAAGAAAAATTCAAACTGTTTGATTCGTATTTCCTATATGCAAGGAGTGCTTAACATCTCTCTTACATATGGATTCATGTTGAGTATATTATAAATTGAGGAGCTTGACAACTCTTCTTTATATGATATACGTGTGTAGGAGGAGCTTCACATCTCCTCTTATGCATTACATAATATGTGTTATGTGAGTTAGGGCTTGTCATCCCTTCTTCATGTAATGCATATGTGTAGGGAAGCTAACTTAGCGTCTTCCTCTTAATGAATGTATATCGCATATAAATCTTTATTGATTGATTTGTTTCACCCCTTCTTGATCTTTTTGACAAAAAGGGGAGAAAAATTTTATTTGATTTGATTTTACTTTGAACCCTTTGTTGATGATTGACAAAAAGGGGGATTAGTATTTGAGTATATGCATGTTTTCATTGCTTAAGGGGGAGTTGTATTTGTCTTCCTTGTTATTTATGCATATATGTTTTGTTTTGCAAATAGGAGAAAAAGATTTATTTTGTTTCATCTCCATCATTTGCATACATATTTATGAGCTTCATTGTCATATATTATTATTTATTTGGTATGCATGAGTTAAGGGGGAGCTTCCTTGAAGCTTTACTTTAATCCATGCATATATAACTCCATGAGTTTTGTCATCATCAAAAAGGGGGAGATTGTTGGCCCAAAGGCCTATCACCCTAGTTTTGATGATGATCAAACTCATGAAGTTATGTTTACTAATGATCTTGTGTTTAATTAGTGACAGATTCATTATCAAGATCTTAGTAGGTGCATAGCTCAACAAAGGATAAAAAGCCAAGATTTGGAGCTAGCACGGTGTCAAGCTTGGACCAAATCAAGAAGATAAGAAGACTTCAAGGGAAGACTTCAAGATCAAGACTTGTGTCTAGGTATAAGATTTAGTTTTTTTTTTTTGTTTAGTTAAAAATGTAAAGGATAGATAGTTGGTGGATTGCTCAAGTATATCTTACACACACACTCTTGATAGAATTGCTTTCAAAAAGATTTTTATGTTTAGAAAAGAATTTTTATTTAGTAAAAGATTTTCTTTGTGACAAAATATATATACCTTGGTTTTTGATATTTCTATCATGCATATCTTTCAACCAAAACCAAGTTCAGAGCTTTATGATAAAAAACATAGATATTACATTATGATTGTGTAGTGGATTATATCCATACACACTATGCTTTAAAATGAAATCAAATATCTTGTTTTATATTTTGTGAAGTTATGAAAACCAAGTTTGAAAAATACATGTTCTGATTTTTAATAAAATTTGCAAGACGCTGAAATAATATGAATATGTTGATATATGTCTTGAAAATTTTTATCACAAGTTTGGTTTTCAATATAGAATGTTAAAACAAGTTTATGGAATTTTTATAAGTGTTAAAAGATGTTAAAATAAATTTTTATACCAGTTTTCCAGGCCTGAAATTGGCTGACAGGCCAGTCCGGTCGACCGGACCAAGGACCGGTCGACCCACGGTCGATCGGACGTGCACAGACTTGTGCATGTCTGTCAGCACAGTGGTCCGGTCGACCGGACAGTCGACCGCTGTAGAGAGTTCTGCTCTCTGGATTTCTGGGTCGACCGGGCGGTCGACCGGAAGCTCCAACGGTCGGATTTTTGACCGTTGACGGTCGACCGGCCGGTCGACCGGCAGCTCTGACAGACCCCAACGATCAGATTTTTCTGACCTCTATAAAAGGGGGTTTGGTCATTGTTTTGAGCTAAGATTTTTGGAAATTTCTAAGCCAGTTTTTCTCATCCTCTTAACAGAGTTTTCTCCACATATTTGAGTGCAAATACTTCCAATCAAAAGGGAAGAATTTATCAAGAGTAATTTAAAGTGTGATTTTTTGAGTTTTCCTCCACCTTTCTAATCCTTGATTTTCTCACACCACACTTGAGCATCCATTGTTATATCTATCCTATAGGAGAGTGTTGTAGTGAGAGTTTGTAATTGGTGATCAAAGTGTTGTAGATCACCAAAGTTTTCATCTTTGTACTTTGAGGAGACGGGCAAGTGTGCTCGTGGTGGTTTGAGTTCGGTTGTAAACTCTTTGGTTCGAGGTGCGGCCTCGGCAAGCTTGTGGGGCTTGCGGTGTGTACGGGACTAGGGAGTCCGAGGGCTTGTAGGTGTTGCGGCACCGAGGAGAGATCCATTGGGATCTTGCATAGTGGAAATCCTTCGTGTGTCGAAGGTGGGGATGTAGAGCAAGTGTGCTCGAACCTCGAAACATACCCTTGTGTTTGCGATTGCTCTTTCTCTCTCTTTTGTCTCTTATTTATATCTTGCATGTTATTTATTGTGTTCATCTTTATATGCATGATATATTCTTTGTGCTCATATTGATATATTGCTTGGGATTGTGACTAACACTTGTATTCAACCAAGAGAGCCAACGCGGCACCTCAACCCATTCAAGGGGAATCTAGAGGAGTTTGTCCAGAGCCCTTCACGGGGAATTCGGCAACACTCTTGTGTTATACATAGTGTATAGTGTAAAAGTTTTAATTTGGTCATAATTGTTTTTAGCTTCCGCATTATTTGCATCATTTATCATTAAGTGACCATTAGATTAGCCATCACCTATTCACCCCCCCTCTAGGTGATTTACAAGGAAGCCTATTGAAAATTGTAATTCAAATCATCATGAAAATAGAGAATTCAAAATTTAAGTTTATTTAGGATTTTTGGAGTTTCTAAAATTTAGTCTTAAAGTTATTATTGTAGTAGAATTAGTTTAGAAGTTTCTTATTTTTCTTTTAATAAAATAAGTATTAGATTAGAAACAGGAATTTGATTTTGAGTGTGACTTGTATTGTTTTGCCTATAAAATAAGATGCATAATCAATATTTTGCAACGAAAAAAATTAAGAAAAGAGTAAATAATACAGAGAATTTTTAATTGAGCAAAAGTTGAATAATATTTTTTAATTTTGGGTTTTCAAATAAAATTTGATGTTATTATTCTTCAAAAACAAGAAGATGCTGAGAATCCTTTCGATACTCAATTTCTAATTGACCTACTTTTTATAGGAAGGCATTCTAAGGAAATCTAATTTTTTTTTTTGAAGTAGAAACAACATAACCATGAAAAATCGGCGGAGGGCTGGTTCACACGAGATCTATAAACTCCCGGCCGTACAAAAAATAGATCTCCACAAAGTTTTTGCTGTGGTCTCGTCAGAACCGTACGATCTCCCCATGTTCTCGTATTACTTAAACGAATTGCCACCCACCACGTGTAAATCTCCCATATTAAAAATTCGGGAGAAAAATGTCGAGACCCAAAGACTTTTGTTGCCAACGAGACATCAGAGTGCGACTATTCGCACCCACAAAATTGCTTAACACACCTGTATATTTAATACACCCACAAAATTTCTAAACACATTCTCCCCACTTTTTCTAAACTATCATTTTCATCTTAAATCAATTATTTTTTTAAATACCAATTCTACCCCACCCTTCCTCTCTCAGCAAAACAATCATCTCTCCTCTCTCTTACTGTGTGTTAATTATACAGTTAGAGATTAATTAAGTAGCTTTGAGTAAGTTTGATGTTTTCAGCTGGTTTGAGGCTTACATCTAATCCACATATATTTTTGAGCACACTGTTAATGTATTTAAACTAACATGATTAGACAAATAAAAACTATTTTTGCAGAAAGAAATGCGAAAAAGAGAATGCCTAAATCAAAAGCCCAATCGACAATAACAAACAGAAGACAACTAAGTAATCCAACAAATTTTCTATCTAAAATAAGATAATGCTTGAAATCTAAGCTAAATACACTAAAAGAAACGAATTTTGTAGGAAAACAAGATTTTAATGCATTAGAATAGAATACATCAAAATAAGGATGGTACTGAAAGGTGAATGCATCAAATTGATTTTTATATGTTTCTATTATCTTATGTCTTATTGTACAGATTAGCAAAAAATATTTTCATTAAGCTCACTATTTTTTGTTGGGATCTGCTTAACAGGAATCAATCTGACAACTAATCAAGATCACTGAAATATCAACAATCTAATTGGCCAGGTCGGTTAATATCAGGTGGGAGGTTTTCCGTTCAATAGAATGTTCCTTAATTTAAGAACCACCTTTCAATTTCCTTCCTTGGTTAAACACTAATTAGACTGAATCTAAGTCAGTCTCGATATACTATAAGTATATCCCCTGTATAAAGAACTTAATTCACTTATACAGTATTTGGAGTGAGGTACGCTTAGAGCAAATCTCCTTAAGACAATTACGTCCCCCGCACCGGTGCTAACGGGATAATGGACGCTGGTCTCCCAAGATACAACACTCCTTCACGGTATTTGGATAGCACTACCAAATCACCGTACGGTCGAACCGTAGTCAACCAGTACCTTCACAGGATCGTTGAAGCAGCGGGACAAGGACAAATTTTGAATGAATATTTGCCTTTACTTTAGAGTAGCACCCACTGTTGAGGACGAAGGAAGGTTGAAGAATATTCTTCTTCAGAAGTCCCAGATTCAGACAACAATTCTATAAAAGAATCTGTTGAATTTTCTGAGCCCTCTTTCAGAACGAATTTTGCAGAATCTTGTTTGGAAGTCGCTTCGGAAACCGAGTTACGGATTTCCCACTTCTCGATGGAAGTCGCTTCAGAACTCCACTGCCAGTTCAGAACTCTGAGAGAGAGAGAGAGAGATTTATTTCTCGCTGTTGTTGGTGTTGGTGTGTTTTCAATTGAGAATCCGGAGCGCTATTTATAGCGCTCCAGGAGGGGCCAACGGGTCCGAACCCAACGAAAGGTCACAACTGTTGGCAGTCCAACAGTCGCCACTGTTGGCATTCCAACAGTCTTGGAGCGGGTCCGTTGGCGGGTCGGTTCGGATCCGGATAGCGGAGTGGGTCCGGTTCGGGTAGCGGAGCGGTATGCTCACAACCCATGCCCGCAGACCCGATTCAAAAAGAACCAGGCCGGGTAGGGAACCCGAACCCAGGCCCAGGCCCGAGCCCGGTCCCGGTCCCGGTCCCGGTCCCGAGCCTGAGCCCGGCCCGGCCCGGCCCCGGCACGCATGTGCGGGCATAGTTCCCTCCCAATCGCGCGCGAAAACTCCAAGTACCCAAAGGGCACGCCCTTTGTTCTCAGTTTTCTCTATTTATACACCACGAACTTCCATCCCACGGCCAATGTGGGACTAAATGCTTTTGGCTACCTTTAGTCCCATTTTGGCTTTGAATTAGGCAATCTTTAGACTTGAATATCTCATTCATTCAAAGTCGGAATTGAACATGTGAATATACCACGTTCATCCCCAATGGAAGGAGAACACACTCCAACCATCATCCAATTGATTCGATCAACGGATCTCGCCATAATTCAACTCAAAGATTCGCATTTATATTCTTCAATTCCAACAATCCCCCACAATGAATGGAGATTCAAGGAAATGACACACAAAGAGATTGACTCTATTGTGAAAGGTACATTAGAAAAGAAACTGCATCAGGATAGGTGAACTAGGTCTTGAACCTTCCATAGCGAAATCTTTATCGGACTTACTAGCTAATCAGTGAACTAGGTCTTGAACTGTTAGCCGTTAGTGTAAGCCAAGTCAACAAGCTTCACATAGTGACTTACCAAATCAACTTTGGTTCTCGGTTGTGTCCGTTTTGGCCCTGGACATTCTTGGTTTTAGAGAGTATCTTTAGGGAATAACAACCTCCATAGAAATTTCCAAAGAGCCGACCCAACTCTATACTCACATAGGTGATCGTCCTATTAAGAGTAGTCTACTCTACTCCACTTGTTTAGTAACAAGATATAGGCATCATTAAAAACGTTAGCTTATCCTTAATCCACTTGTAGAAAATGTAACACCCCACTCCCCGAATACGTACTTAGTTGCGTATTCATATTTCTGATCGTATTTTTTGATTTACTTCTGGTATTTGTTTTGTATTATGAGTTATTTATATGAACGTTTTGCCTTGGATCTAGATTTGTGAACTCGGAGTCAGCCCTACTCTGAACCGGGGGACCGATCCTTGAGTATTGCTCGATTTAGACTTTCTGGTATTCTGATTTGACCGATTTCAGTTTCAAACATCATTTTCTAATATTCTAGATTTTTCGTGATTTTCTGGAATTTTTCTGAATTAAATTTGAAATCTTCAAAACCGGGGCGACCAATACCGTGGACCGATTCTCGGATTTTTAATTTACAAACGGAGTTGAAATTCTAAAAACGGCTTTCCTGTAACTTCTTAAAATTACATTTTCTATCAAAATACTTTTTTGAGAATTTTCTAAATTTATCGAAATTCCACTGGATTTGGTGTCGGCCAGTATCACTGGTTGATTCCAAAAATTTTAGTTTACAATTGGAATCAAATTTCTGGATTCCGCTTTCATATTACTTATTAGAATTATATTTCCTCCTTTCTGGCATTTTCTGAGATTTTTCAGATTTTATCAAAATCTGGCCGACCCGGTGTAGACCGGTATTGACGGTTGACTTCAAGATTTTTATTTCGAAAATGAAATTGAATTTCTGAAAACCGATTCCACCAAAAATCTTTATATAATATTTATTATTTTTGTGAATTTTTTAGAAGCTTTCTAAGTTACTTTATTTTTTGGACTTTTCCGGAGTTTTCGGTGTTTTTCCAGATACCGGAATTTTATCCAGATATTCTACTTTTCTCTTTTCCACTTTTCTCTCTCCTCGCTAGACGCGAGTTTCACCAACCCTCATTTAATGCAGAAATCCTCTCCATACTGCATTTAATGCATTTCAGATCAACTCAGATCAAGACACCCATGCTTTTTCGTCCTATTCTACCAACGCAACTTTGTATTTTCTTGAACGCAGATTTTTTTCTGCGTCTAGACTGCTGGACGCAAGTCTCTTGCATGGGACGTAGCCCATTTCCTTTCAATGAACGCAAGTTTCATTAATTGGATCCCAATGACAACATTATTATAATATTTCTTCCCTCCTTATAAATACACCCCTATCTTCTTCTCTTTCTTTCATTTTCCTTTCCTTCTCTTTCCAGCCAACAGGCTGCAAACGACCAGCAGCCAAAGAGCCTCCTTCTCCCTCCTTTGGCCACCCATTTCTCTACCATTTTCCTTTCATTTTCACCACAAATTCCACCATCATTCTCTCCTTCATCTCCTCCTCCATTCCAACAACTATAACACCACCTTTTCCACCTTCTTCTTCCTCATTTCTCCACCATGAACCCATTAAGCTCCAAAGTTTCACCACCCTCTCTACCACCATATACACCACCTGGGCCACCAACGATCATGCCATCTTCTTCTCCTCGTCGTGCTCTTTCCGACGAGCTATTGGTTCGCTCTCCGAAACTCCTTTTATAAAACTCTAATTTTCCATTTTCAACTAGACTTGCACCCTCTTTGGCTTGGGCTTGGCTACCGGATTCCAGCCATCTCCGTCCACTTCCGGCCATCTCCGGCCGCCGCCGGCCATCGCCGGCCATCGCCTGCCATCCTCCATTTCCCTTATCATTCTTTCCTTCCTTCTTTCTTTTCTTTTCATCCTTTCTTTCTTTCCTTTCTTTTTTCCTTTCCCTTCTCTTTCCTTCACTGTTTCCTCCCAAAAACCTGCGTCTCCTCTCCCTCATTCAGTGCGTCTCTCATCTCTCTGTCACTCTCTTTCTCATGTTATTGCTAACGCGAATCTCACCCCCGCGTCCAAACAATCCCTTAACGCGAATCTTCGCGTTCTTGATATTAGTATAACGCGGCCTTCGCATTCTTGCATCGACACGACGCGGAGATCATGCCCGTGTTTGTGTTCTTCTCATGTTATAACTTCAACGCGGGTCTCGAACCTCGCGGTTGTGGCATTTACGCGACGCGACTCCCGCGTCTGCGATCCCCGCGTCTCACTCTCAAACCTGCGTCCCCTTGTACATACTCTCTCCCTGTACACTCTCTCTCTCCATGGACTTCTCTCTCTAGCTCTCACTTTCTCTCTCCTCTCTCTCATTCTCTTTCTCTCTCTTGATTTTATCCTCTCTATCTATCACTCTCTTTAACGCGTTGACGCGTTGATTTCCTGGATTCCGGTGATCGGGGATTTCACTATGTCTTCTAAAGACTTAGGCGAGTGTTCTCGCTTTTCTCTTGACTTTCCCATTTCATCGGGTCGACTTGTATTATTCAGGATTTTTGCTGTTTGGAATTAACACTTTCTTTGATTGTGCTCAGCTATTATTGTATTACTTGCCAAATACTCACTTGATATATTAATACTTGACATGTTTTTACTTGATACTTACCATCTACATGCGAATACCTGACACCTGTCTATATCACTTGTCAACTGTTGTGTTATCACCTGACACCCGACTTGCCACTTGACACTTGCTTCTCATTATGACATGACTTATCACTTGCCTCTTGAAATATTAATACTTGACCTGTGATTATCACATTTACGGGAATACTATACTTGTTATCCTGCATTACATGCAGTGACTTGAATCTTGTACTTGCTATCCTATATTATATATACAGTGACCTGAATCTATAGTACTCATGTACTCCTGAACTCCTGATCATGTCTTGCACCTGCTATTCCCGTAAATTGATGATTACATAATAAATCATAAAAAGGAACAACTTGCATCGGGTCGGGGGAAACTTACTGTTTGACGCGGAAAAGGGGCACCGGGAGTAAGATTTCCTTGAATCAGATGAAAAATTACAGCCGGCTTAATCTTCCGGTTACAAGGGAGGGAGAATATTGAATCTTGAATTCCCCCTTTGTTTAGTGCTGGGTTCTTCGGGTGGCGGTGGAGAGTGAATCTTGTTCTCCGTTGACCGGATGACCGTCCTGGACCGTCGAGGGATCTTCTCCTTGGCAGGTAGAGGGAGTAACTCAGCTCCGTCTACCAAAACTCTAGAAGAGGAGGTAGGTGAAGAGCGGCTAGTACTCAGTAAGCTCGCTGAAGAGTCTTCTCTCTCTCTCTGTCGATGATCTCTCCTTTTTTCTTTCTTGGAATCTCTCCTTTGCCCGATAATTGTCGTCCTCGTCTTCAATAGTGACGGGACTATTTATAGGGTTTTTAGGGGGTGATCGTGCCCCCTAAAAGTGCTCCACGATGAGGGCCAACTTTCCCGCTACATGGGCGGTGGATGGCGCCATAATCGGGGTGGTTACAACCAAGGTGGGGGCACCTTGTTGCTGAGACGCGGGCGTTGAGCCAACGCGCCTTGATGCGGAGACGCGGGCGTTGAGCCAACGCGCCTTGATGCTGAGACGCGGGCGTTGAGCCAACGCGCCTTAATGCGGAGACGCGGGCATTGAGCCAACGCGCCTTGATGCTGAGACGCGGGCGTTGAGCCAACGCGCCTTGATGTGGAGACGCGGGCGTTGAACCAACGCGCCTTGATCTTAAGACGCGGGCGTTGAGCCAACGCGCCTTGATGTGGAGACGCGGGCTTTGAACCAACGCGCCTTGATCTTGAATCTCTGCGTTTTGGTGGCTTGTCTTTGTGATTTTTAGACAGCCTACAGAACCCCCTCCAAAGTTTTCGACATTCCGCAGTTAAATGGGACGGATTTCGAAATACTTTGGACTCTAGCTGAGTTCGTCTTCATGACTAGACTGTTGATGCTCCGGGTTTAATCTTATCTGGAGTTGGTCTTCGTGAGTGTACTGTTGAACTCTTTGAAGCCCCCAGAGTTGATCATGTTGAGTGTCTAGATGCACAGCCTAAACCTCCCCGATTGCTTTTAGTCTGTCACTGGCGCGCTTTAAGCCAGGAGTGGTTGGTCGTCTGCTTGCGTTAGTGTACTGTTGAACTGATTTTGCAGAAGCAAGAGGCCAAACGCAGGTTCTTTTTCAAAAAGCAGAGATGGTACTGCTGTAAAGGCGCGATTTCTATAACGTGCGTCCTTTGGCAATGGAGACGCGACTGATCTTCATAAGGCAGACGCGATGTTCAGGTGAAGACGCGAACTCCGGAGAGACGCATCTTTTGAATATAGACGCAATTGTCTGGGCGCATTTATGGCGATGCTGACGGGGCATAGCCATCGAAGAGACATGGCCGTCGGGTGCGTGCCACGTCATGATTGCTCTGCCAGTTGGCCTAGGGAACCGAAGGGATTTCGCCTTTTGGCGCGCGGATTTCCTGGCGCATTAAATGATCCGTGCCACGTGTCGAGCGACGGTTCGTGTAGAGTTGTGGCGCATGATCTTCTCTGTGCGTTAGGGTGATTTTGTTCCACGCGTCGAACAGAGATTCGCCGCGGAATTCATCGAGCCATACGCCGCGTATCTTTGCGAATCCTTGTGCCTATAAAAGGCAACAGTTGGAGAGATGCATCTTCTTCTCCGAACGCACTCGCTGAGAAAAAGAATTTCCTTCTCTGTTCATCTTCGAACTTGTTCATCTCCTTGCTCGGATTTCTGAACATCAATGGCACCCAAGACTAGGCCAACTGCATCGTCCTCAAAGGCAACCGTCGCCGAGGCCGAGAGGGGCGCTTCCTCCGCGCAAGAGGCTGTTTTCCGAGGTAAAATGCCTCTTCGGCGTGAGTTTCACCATTAACACAAGTTCATAGAACCCTAAGAACCATTAACACAAAGTCGTGTTTGATTCTCGGACGCAGTCCTTGGGATGATAACTGGGGCGCGGGTTTGATGATCCGACGCCAGTGAGCTCTGCACTTCGGATCCTTCACTTAGAGTATTTCTAATTGTGAAGGTCTCTGGACGCGGTTTGCAGAACGCGGATTTGATTCTTGCGTTCTGTGCCGCGTTTTGGTGCCATCAGACGCCGATTTTGATGAATTTGGCGTCTGAGTCCAAGTACTTATGAAAAGTCTTGGTTTGCAGAACGCGGATTTGTAGGTCTGGACGCGGATTTAGACAATTCCTGCGTCTAGGATCTCTTCTACGTTTGGACGCAGATTCGCAGGTCTGGACGTGGATTTAGACAATTCCTGCGTCCAGTATCTCTTCTGCGTCTAGGTTTTGAACACTTAGCATTTTTCCTTGCTTTTGGTAAAGTATCTGACCAAGTGTCCTTTTCTTTTGCAGTGCGACATATTCCTGGCTCGCTCGCCAAGATACGCCACTTTGGTCATGTAGGAGGCGCCGACGGGGCTTGACCTTCGTGCAAAGAATGAGTGTCCCAGTGACTGCTGACCAGTCGCCAGATCGCAGGGAGAGGCTCTCCAATGTTGACAGGAGAACCTTCCGGGCGCTTATGACCGATGCCGTATTCAAAACGGATGATGGCGTCAGGCTGGAGAAGCCTGCCTTCTTCTTCGGGGATCACGTCCATGACGACGGCCGTCGCGTGTCTGAAGGAAGTTACAAATGGCTCCGTCAGATAAAGGGCGGAAGATTCTTTCTTCCGGATATGGAGAGGATGTTCCCGATGTCCTACTTCCAGCACATGTCCGTCCCTCGGAAGATGGAATGGGATGTTTCCCAATATGTCCCTGAGATCACGCTCGGTGATTTGGGCTCCCACAAAGTGCACCGTCATGACAGCCATGACAGGTCGGTTATCGGCCTTTTCCCTGGGTCGCGTAAGTCTGAGGTTCCGGTTGGGGAGATACCTCAGCTTGGCGCTACCTTCCTTAATGCGTTCATGGAGGCGGAAGGTGACTATCCGGTCGAGTTCCGTGCGTATGGGTGGGTCCATCCTTCAGGGAATTCTTGGTGGGGCAGGATGGTGGGTTTCGTCCTTATCGAACTTAAGGAGCTGCTAGAGCGTGTGGGATTGTACCCAGCAATCAGGGCCGTGCAGTGGGGTATCCCAATGAGCTCTCATAACTTCTTTGGGATCCTGGAGCGCTATAACTCACTGGCGGGGACATTCTTCACCCCGGTTGGAGAGATGGGCCTTGCACTGCACGAGTTGCATGAGGTCTCGGGACTAGCGTCAGGGGATATTCCTTACGAGGAATATGTCCCTACCACTAAGGAACTCCACTTCTTGAAAGAAGAATTTCCTCTGGTGTACGAGACCTACTGGGAGGTGATGTGCCACTTCCACATCTGCGGTCAAACAACTGCCTGGAGGTCAGCAGGGGTCAAGCAGTTGTCCTGGGCTTGTTATCTGTTCAACAATGTCCACAAGAAAGACCTCCCGATAATCCGACTGGCTCCCAGTTCCGACAGGGAGATCGAAGATAGGATTGACGCGGCTCCGGACAGCTTTTACACCACGGAGTCGAATGAGGACGGTTTCGACCCCGACCTGGTTTTTGAAAGCTTCCACCATCAAGCCCGGACCCCAATATCTGATCGAGCACTGTTGGCGGGCTTCCTGATGTTGTGGCTGAAGAGATGTGTGGTACCCACGCTGCCACATGAAGTTATTGTTGCAGATGTGGTATACCCGGCGGTGCTCCTGGCTCATGGCAGCCCCATATCTCTTCTTCCGGCCGTAGCGGCTGGCATTCAGAGCGGGCTGAGGGCGTTAACCAAAAGTTTCTGCGAACCCCCGAAGACTGTTGATTCCCATGGAAAGCCATATGTTGACTCAGAGGGGAATCCAAAGGTGAAGCGTCCCAACCCTCGGATCGAGCTGCCTTACACGTACCTCATGGCTTGGTATGTGATGCACTGCCCCTCCTTGATGACGGCGGCGCGTGGGGGTGTGGGTCATGTCCCATTTGTGCAGCGGCTGGAACGTTCGGAATGGTGTGACGCCTACATCTATTATGTTCGGAAGCGTCTATCAATCGCCACGAATTACCAGCTCAATCGCTGCTCTCCAGAAATTCCTGGTGTAGCTTTCGGGGAGCTGTTCGCTGATGTCGCTGGCCGGGATGGCTTCTCGCAACTGTCTGCGGGACTCTTCTGGTGGTTGATCAACATCCGGCCAGGATATGTGCTGTTCCGGCAAGGGACTTCGTGCACTATTGAGCCGTATATGCCGAGTCGCTTCGCCCGACAGTTCGGCTACGATCAACTCTACGTCGGCAATCCCACTACTCAACTTGCCTTCGAAGGCAATCTGTTTGAAGGTGCTCGGGCCTGATACTACAGTGTGGCCGGAGGGACGGGAGCAACATTCCGTCTACCTATCGAGGGGCCCAAGTGCCGTACGAGCTTCAGTTTCTGTACTTGGTACTCCCAAGCCATCCAGACACCAGATTTTGTTCCGGAGTTCTCATGCATTGAGAGCATCAATGCAGATCTCGAGGCGAGGTCAGAGTCTGATAAACAGACGAAACTCATCAACCAGTACCTGAAGGCTCAGAAGGAGGTCGGGAGACGACCGAGGAGGGAGCCCCCAGCAGTGAGGGCGGAGCCGCGACCGGCAAGGGCAGAGCCACGAGTGACAAGGGCGGAGCCACCAGCCACGAGGGAGGAGCCGCGGGCAAGGAGGTCTAAGCAGGTGGCGAGCAAGCGTCGTCGGCGCTCTGCTTCTATTGCTGAGCCTGCCCCAAAGAGGGCTCGGAGGGACTTAACGGCTGAAGTCTCTCAATCCGGAGACATCTCTGCTGGAGTTGAGGCTCCTCCTGAAGACGTCCCTGTTAGAGTTGAGGAACCGCCAGAAGATGAAGATTTCCCAATCTTGGTCCGTGCTTCTAGGTCGCACAGCAAGACCGTGGAGGAAGGGGAGCTTGTTGACGAGTCCACCGCCGCCGAAGAGGACGAGTCACTGGAGGTCGACATAATGACTGGAGGGGATGTTGAGATTGCGGGCATCTCAGCTCAACCCGAGCCTTCTTCTGCTCATGAAGGGAGAGACGAGGCACAGTAGCCGGGGTCTCCTAGTGTCTTCATTTCCAGTCCTAGGGCAGTCGACCCTAGTCCTACCACTGGGGTAATTGGAGGTAAGGCTCCTGTTGCGGAGCTTCCTCGCGTTGCGCTGTCGTCTTCTTCGTTATCGGGGGAAAGCGCCTTTGAAGACGAGGTCGACTATGGCGATGAACCCGCTCTTCCTGATCAGAGCAAATTCTTCTACATCTCGGAGGAGGAACAATATGAGGGTGAGCCATCGACTGTATCACCGCTAGCGATTATCCCTGCTGAAGGTACTCTTTCCATCTTCTGTCCTAATTTCTCTTTACATATTTGAAGAGGATGTTCTAACATTCTTCTCTTATGTTGCAGGGTCGGCCGAAGATGCTGAGGCTACAACCTCCTCGCATATTGAGGAGATGGTGATAGAGTTGACCCGGCCCAAGGGGATTGAGGTCTCGGCTGCTGAGATACCCTCAAAGGGGGCAGCTGTTGAAACTGGGGAGCCTTCCACTCTGCCAGAAAAGGAAGCAACCACTGAGGCTGAGGAGGCTCTCACTCTGCCGGGCGAGAAGGTTACTGCTGAAGCCGGGGAGAATTCTACCCCGCAGGATTCGACACCTCTGGACCTCCAACTTGGTAAGGCAGCTCTGACGTTTTAAATGTTTCGCTTTTCCATCATTGTGGCTAACGCTTCGATAACTTGCAGAGAGGACTGAGGGGGCTCAGGTGGAGAGTTCGGTGGTTGGTACCTGTAACGCCCCGATTCCACGGATACGGGGACGTCACTGCAACGTATATACGTAGGTCAGAAAGTGCCCCCACGTATATACGCTAAGCATAAAGTACAACAAGAAAGGATCAGAGTGCAACACAAAGCGTGGTATACACACATATGCCAACATAAAGGTACAGATACAAAGTCATCACGGTATGATAAACATTACATATTACATATGTCTTTTATCATAACAAGTCCAAAAGTCAAATGTACAATAAGAAGACAAAATGCTCACGAGTAGGATGAAGATCCCGTGAGTCAAAAGGAGTCAGGTGCAAGGAACTGGAGCTAAGATGCCTGCTCGCCAAGGAGAGCTCGATCTACGGTGGACAACTCCACTTCGATCCAAGCTCCGGAATCTGAATATGCAAATCCAAGGAATCAAGACATATAACAATAAATGAGGTACAGCCAAGTGGCTAAGAGACATGAATATGGGTTAGAACACAAGTATGGAATATAAGGACAGGTATTAACATAATCATAAAACGGAAAATACAAGTAAAGCTGATTACAAGCAAAAGTGATTGTATATGCTTAAGTCACGGTCCCATGAGACTAATACATCGAGGGAATAATCCAAACAAGGAAACCCTCATCTATATACCGTTATCTCATGCCACGGTAATCCTAAGCATATAGAATCAGAGTTGCAAACCATATGATAGTCAAAAAGGAATGCATAACAAGAATGACAAGGATCATGACAAGATCAAAACCGGAATCATCACTGGAATCATAACAAGTAAAGTAGGAGTCACAATATAACATGAGTCATAACAGGGACTATGACATGAAACAATAATCATAACAATAACCATAATTGAGCCTATTATCATTATTACTCGTCTGACCCATATATCTCGGTATGTGTCTCGGTATCGATCCCAACTCACATACATCCATATATAAGAAAGTCGAGGGTCGTTGTCGGAAGTAGATGGAGAACTGATAACACTTCTTATAGTAGTTTCCATACACCTGGAACCGGTTTGGAGGCCCAAGTCCCCCTAACAGTCATCTAATGTGGGCCCAAGGTCCCACTAACAGTTATCTACTATATCTCGTCCCCCTACTATAAGCAAGGTATCATTCCGGCATCCATCACTTCCACCCATACCCCATACAAGTTGTAGCTTATTAAGGATTATCAGTTTACGGGAATAAGTGAACATAACAGTAATAGCCCTACAGATTCAAGAGGTGGCCCCCACAGATTTAAGAGGTGGCCCCCACCGTGTGGTGTGGCACTTTGTTCCATGTGGCACTTTGCTCTGAGGGAAAGGATTCTAGAGGTGGCCCCCACCGAGTATGGTGTGGCACTTAGTTCCATAAAACAAGGCAGGGTTCCCGTAAACACGATAATCATAAAGTCAAGTGTATCATGCTTGGTTTAAGAGATAGCATGACAAGGTGGTAATATATAACAAGCAATAAAACATAACGAAGAATTAATAATTGGCCGGGTCACTCATGACCTAACAAGAGGGTCTAACAAGGTAGTGGCATGTCAGTTGGTCAGGTGATAACATATTAGGTGTCATGTGATATACATGCGTTAAAAGGAAATAGATAACTGACAAGGCTGTATTAAGGTAAGGCAAGTGGAAACATAAAAACAACTTAGGGTTCAACGACCTCAAAGGGTCTGCCACGCATGCTATAAAATAAGGAAGCAATAGTATCACGGCAAGGTACAAGTATAAGAATGGAACAAGCAATTACAGGGCAATACATAAACATAGAATTATGGAGTAACTAGAAGTAATATACACCAAGTAACGAGTCATGAAGCACTGTATACAAATACCTGAACCAAGCATAAGATCCAAAGTTTAGATAGGAATCAACTATAACAATCAGACAAAGTTAGTCGACTAGGTCAAGAGAGTAGTCGACTAATAGAAGGGTTAGTCGACTAACAGTAGGGTACAGTCGACTAAAACTGTGTAACAGAGAGTTGGGTTTCTGATTCAGGAAATGTTAGTCGACTAGGGTCAAGGGAGTAGTCGACTAATAGAAGAGTCAAGTCGACTAACAGATACTTAAGTCGACTAAGTCTGTGATACAGAAAGTTGGGGTTTTCTGGTTCAGGAAGGGTTAGTCGACTAGGTGGATTCAGGAGTCGACTAATAGTGATTTCCAGAGAGTTGAGATTTGTTTCCAGGGAAGATTAGTCGACTAATATTTGGGGTAAGTCGACTAATACTGTGTTTTCCAGAAAAGTTAAGTTTCAGCTAAGTGTTCTAGTCGACTAGCTCCTGGTTAAGTCGACTAATCGTGGTCGTGAGCAGAGCACAGAACTGAATCTAGGGTTTGGGTTTGATGGCCTAAAAATGTGATTTTTATGTTATATGTGTACAAGATATGAAGGTATAAGTACAATAGGAAGTGATCAAGTCTTGGTGAGTAAAGATACTCACTTGGATGGTTTAATTGGAGCTTGATCCAAGGAGGAGATGATGGCTTCAATCCACAATTAGTTGTTGCTTGAGATGGAGAAGGTGATCTTGGTGTTGCTTTGGGAGTTGGAGGTTGAAGATGAAGTCTTGACGATGCCCTAGATGAAGCCCTTGAAGTCTTGAGAGGGAGGAGGGATCTTGGTGAAGAGGATTTCTCTTTTGGTGAAGTGAGGAAGAAAATGGAGTGAAGTGTAAAGGGAAAATATATATATGATTGGGATTTTGTGAAGGGGGTGGAATTAAAATAGATGAGAGGGGTCTTGTGCAAAAAGGAAGAGGGCAAGGTGTCCCTCACCTGGCCACTTGGCCGGCCATGGAGAGAGAGAGAGAGAGAGTGGGATTTGATGGGGAAGTAGGTGGGATTATATGGAAATTTGGAGAAAGTGGAATTTAGGAAAATTGGGAAAAACAATTGGTTTGTGAAAGGAGAAAAGAAATAGAGGAAAAGGAAAAAGAAATTAATAAGAGGAGATATTTTCTCTTGGACTCAAATGAAACTGCTGGATAGACAGATACCCGGGTTAAAGTCAAAGATGTGGAAATCAATTCGGAAAATGCCGGAATCGTCCGAAATTCAAGTATCCCGGATCGACTCGAAATAATTATCAAAAATCAATAATAATATATAAAGACCAATAGTGAAATCCGTTTGAAGAAATACTTCATAGTTTTAAAACTAAAAATCCCGGAATCAGTTACCTACCGACTCCGTTGGAATTTTCATAAAATCCTAAAATTCTCAGAAAAAGAATGTAAATAAGAAATATGATTCTAAATAGTTATGTCTAAAGGATCATCATGAAATTCCAAACAATTTGAGAATTAAAAATCCAGGAATCGGTCAGCGGCACTGGCCGACACCGGTTTTGAAGAAATTCATTTTAATTCCAGAAAAATTTAGGAAATCATGGAAAACCTAATATATTGGAAAATAACGTTTAAAACTGAAATCAGTCAAATCTACATATCAGAAAGACTAGATCGAAGAATATACTATGATCGGGCCCTCGGTTCAGACAAGGGCTGACTCCGAGTCCACGAATCCAAATCCAAGACAAAACAATCATATAAGGAATTCATAAAACAGCATAAATACAGGAAACAAGTCGAAAAAATACGATCGAAAATCTGAATACGCAACTAAGTACGTATTCCGGGAACGGGGTATTACAATCCACCCACCTTACAAAAAAATTGCGTCCTCGCAATTTCGTTAAGGGGATAAATTGAACACGAAGGGGACAAGGGCACGAATAAAGGCTTCATAAAACCAAAACAGAGAATAAGATAAACACAAGAAGGACTAGAATGAACAATGATAGAATGACAATGGAAAAATATTAAGAAAGATAACCAACTCAAATACAAGAAATGGGGTAGTGGTTACCATGATATTCTAAGGCTCCTGATCTGGATACTGGTCTTCCCACTCTGCTGCATCGCCTGAGGTCTCTGCTGCCATGAAGTGAACTTGGCCTCTGCCCTGATCTGCTCTGGCTCTCATTCCTCTCTGCTGATGATCATACCGTTGGGGTGGAAATGGAACTCTTCGATCAACAGGTTCAGGGTTCCTCCTCAGTGGTGGCGCTGGAAGTGCTGGAGCTGGACGTGCTGGAGCTGGAAGAGCTGGTCTGACTGGCGTCGTATGCTCAAACTTTCTGTACCGGCAATCCCTGAGCGCATGACCTCTTGCCCCACATGCCAAACATAATCCATTGGCCACCCGACAATCTCTCTTATAGTGTCCGGGCCTGTGGCAGAAATTGCATGTGATCTGAGGAAGAGGAGTTTGGAATGGTCTCTTCATCATCGGGCCCTGGGTTGCCCTATCCGCATCCTCCTCATCCATCAACTCAAAAGGCCTCTTCTTGGCTTGGCTCTTCATCTGATTCTCCTTCTTCTTCTCCAGTCCACGCTCTACTTCTCGAGCTATGGTGAGAACCTCTTAATATGTCTTCAGCTGTTGGGGCATCAAGAATACTTGTAGGTCCATCTGTAATCCCTGCTGAAATCTGCTTGCCCGCTTCTCTTCATCCGTCACCATATACGGGGCAAAGCGGCTCAATCTGAGAAACTCCGCGGCATACTCATCCACGGACTTACTCCCCTGCCGAAGTCTGATGAATTGCTCTTCCATGTCCTTGTGGGCTGTGACAGGGAAGAATCTGCTGTAAAAACTCTTGGAGAAGGTGTCCCAAGTGACAGGCTTCTCCAATCTGGCCTCCTCTGCTAGCCACCAAGTCCTGGCTATATCCTTCAGTTGAATCTTGGCAACCTCAACTTGGTTCTCCTCTGGGACACGGGCTGCATTCAACAAGTCTGATGTGTCGGTCAACCATTGCTCAGCATCCAAGGGTTTCTCTTCACCCGTGAATATAGCTGGCTGCAGCCGTCTGAAATCTGAAATGTTCCCCGGCCTCTGTTCCTTAGGTGCTGCTATCTCTTGCCGGAGAAGCTCGGTCTGCTGTTGCTGATTCTCTATCATCATCTGGATAACCCTCAGTATATCCACATTCTCTCCCGCTGCTCCATTCGATGCTGATCCAGAGTTGCTACGACCCGATCTCCTCTCCATACTAGGATGGCTAAAGATAACTGGAAGGAGTTGGAAAAATGGAAGGATTTCAGGATATGAAGGAAGAAATCTAGGAGGACTAAATGTAGAATCAAGAAGGACTAGATAACTTTGTACATTGTAGTTGGCAATAGCAAACTATTAGAATTTGCCACTTGCTTGTACTATAGGTGGGAGAGCCTAAGCTCTGATACCAACCTGTAACGCCCCGATTCCACGGATACGGGGACGTCACTGCAACGTATATACGTAGGTCAGAAAGTGCCCCCACGTATATACGCTAAGCATAAAGTACAACAAGAAAGGATCAGAGTGCAACACAAAGCGTGGTATACACACATATGCCAACATAAAGGTACAGATACAAAGTCATCACGGTATGATAAACATTACATATTACATATGTCTTTTATCATAACAAGTCCAAAAGTCAAATGTACAATAAGAAGACAAAATGCTCACGAGTAGGATGAAGATCCCGTGAGTCAAAAGGAGTCAGGTGCAAGGAACTGGAGCTAAGATGCCTGCTCGCCAAGGAGAGCTCGATCTACGGTGGACAACTCCACTTCGATCCAAGCTCCGGAATCTGAATATGCAAATCCAAGGAATCAAGACATATAACAATAAATGAGGTACAGCCAAGTGGCTAAGAGACATGAATATGGGTTAGAACACAAGTATGGAATATAAGGACAGGTATTAACATAATCATAAAACGGAAAATACAAGTAAAGCTGATTACAAGCAAAAGTGATTGTATATGCTTAAGTCACGGTCCCATGAGACTAATACATCGAGGGAATAATCCAAACAAGGAAACCCTCATCTATATACCGTTATCTCATGCCACGGTAATCCTAAGCATATAGAATCAGAGTTGCAAACCATATGATAGTCAAAAAGGAATGCATAACAAGAATGACAAGGATCATGACAAGATCAAAACCGGAATCATCACTGGAATCATAACAAGTAAAGTAGGAGTCACAATATAACATGAGTCATAACAGGGACTATGACATGAAACAATAATCATAACAATAACCATAATTGAGCCTATTATCATTATTACTCGTCTGACCCATATATCTCGGTATGTGTCTCGGTATCGATCCCAACTCACATACATCCATATATAAGAAAGTCGAGGGTCGTTGTCGGAAGTAGATGGAGAACTGATAACACTTCTTATAGTAGTTTCCATACACCTGGAACCGGTTTGGAGGCCCAAGTCCCCCTAACAGTCATCTAATGTGGGCCCAAGGTCCCACTAACAGTTATCTACTATATCTCGTCCCCCTACTATAAGCAAGGTATCATTCCGGCATCCATCACTTCCACCCATACCCCATACAAGTTGTAGCTTATTAAGGATTATCAGTTTACGGGAATAAGTGAACATAACAGTAATAGCCCTACAGATTCAAGAGGTGGCCCCCACAGATTTAAGAGGTGGCCCCCACCGTGTGGTGTGGCACTTTGTTCCATGTGGCACTTTGCTCTGAGGGAAAGGATTCTAGAGGTGGCCCCCACCGAGTATGGTGTGGCACTTAGTTCCATAAAACAAGGCAGGGTTCCCGTAAACACGATAATCATAAAGTCAAGTGTATCATGCTTGGTTTAAGAGATAGCATGACAAGGTGGTAATATATAACAAGCAATAAAACATAACGAAGAATTAATAATTGGCCGGGTCACTCATGACCTAACAAGAGGGTCTAACAAGGTAGTGGCATGTCAGTTGGTCAGGTGATAACATATTAGGTGTCATGTGATATACATGCGTTAAAAGGAAATAGATAACTGACAAGGCTGTATTAAGGTAAGGCAAGTGGAAACATAAAAACAACTTAGGGTTCAACGACCTCAAAGGGTCTGCCACGCATGCTATAAAATAAGGAAGCAATAGTATCACGGCAAGGTACAAGTATAAGAATGGAACAAGCAATTACAGGGCAATACATAAACATAGAATTATGGAGTAACTAGAAGTAATATACACCAAGTAACGAGTCATGAAGCACTGTATACAAATACCTGAACCAAGCATAAGATCCAAAGTTTAGATAGGAATCAACTATAACAATCAGACAAAGTTAGTCGACTAGGTCAAGAGAGTAGTCGACTAATAGAAGGGTTAGTCGACTAACAGTAGGGTACAGTCGACTAAAACTGTGTAACAGAGAGTTGGGTTTCTGATTCAGGAAATGTTAGTCGACTAGGGTCAAGGGAGTAGTCGACTAATAGAAGAGTCAAGTCGACTAACAGATACTTAAGTCGACTAAGTCTGTGATACAGAAAGTTGGGGTTTTCTGGTTCAGGAAGGGTTAGTCGACTAGGTGGATTCAGGAGTCGACTAATAGTGATTTCCAGAGAGTTGAGATTTGTTTCCAGGGAAGATTAGTCGACTAATATTTGGGGTAAGTCGACTAATACTGTGTTTTCCAGAAAAGTTAAGTTTCAGCTAAGTGTTCTAGTCGACTAGCTCCTGGTTAAGTCGACTAATCGTGGTCGTGAGCAGAGCACAGAACTGAATCTAGGGTTTGGGTTTGATGGCCTAAAAATGTGATTTTTATGTTATATGTGTACAAGATATGAAGGTATAAGTACAATAGGAAGTGATCAAGTCTTGGTGAGTAAAGATACTCACTTGGATGGTTTAATTGGAGCTTGATCCAAGGAGGAGATGATGGCTTCAATCCACAATTAGTTGTTGCTTGAGATGGAGAAGGTGATCTTGGTGTTGCTTTGGGAGTTGGAGGTTGAAGATGAAGTCTTGACGATGCCCTAGATGAAGCCCTTGAAGTCTTGAGAGGGAGGAGGGATCTTGGTGAAGAGGATTTCTCTTTTGGTGAAGTGAGGAAGAAAATGGAGTGAAGTGTAAAGGGAAAATATATATATGATTGGGATTTTGTGAAGGGGGTGGAATTAAAATAGATGAGAGGGGTCTTGTGCAAAAAGGAAGAGGGCAAGGTGTCCCTCACCTGGCCACTTGGCCGGCCATGGGAGAGAGAGAGAGTGAGTGGGATTTGATGGGGAAGTAGGTGGGATTATATGGAAATTTGGAGAAAGTGGAATTTAGGAAAATTGGGAAAAACAATTGGTTTGTGAAAGGAGAAAAGAAATAGAGGAAAAGGAAAAAGAAATTAATAAGAGGAGATATTTTCTCTTGGACTCAAATGAAACTGCTGGATAGACAGATACCCGGGTTAAAGTCAAAGATGTGGAAATCAATTCGGAAAATGCCGGAATCGTCCGAAATTCAAGTATCCCGGATCGACTCGAAATAATTATCAAAAATCAATAATAATATATAAAGACCAATAGTGAAATCCGTTTGAAGAAATACTTCATAGTTTTAAAACTAAAAATCCCGGAATCAGTTACCTACCGACTCCGTTGGAATTTTCATAAAATCCTAAAATTCTCAGAAAAAGAATGTAAATAAGAAATATGATTCTAAATAGTTATGTCTAAAGGATCATCATGAAATTCCAAACAATTTGAGAATTAAAAATCCAGGAATCGGTCAGCGGCACTGGCCGACACCGGTTTTGAAGAAATTCATTTTAATTCCAGAAAAATTTAGGAAATCATGGAAAACCTAATATATTGGAAAATAACGTTTAAAACTGAAATCAGTCAAATCTACATATCAGAAAGACTAGATCGAAGAATATACTATGATCGGGCCCTCGGTTCAGACAAGGGCTGACTCCGAGTCCACGAATCCAAATCCAAGACAAAACAATCATATAAGGAATTCATAAAACAGCATAAATACAGGAAACAAGTCGAAAAAATACGATCGAAAATCTGAATACGCAACTAAGTACGTATTCCGGGAACGGGGTATTACAATCCACCCACCTTACAAAAAAATTGCGTCCTCGCAATTTCGTTAAGGGGATAAATTGAACACGAAGGGGACAAGGGCACGAATAAAGGCTTCATAAAACCAAAACAGAGAATAAGATAAACACAAGAAGGACTAGAATGAACAATGATAGAATGACAATGGAAAAATATTAAGAAAGATAACCAACTCAAATACAAGAAATGGGGTAGTGGTTACCATGATATTCTAAGGCTCCTGATCTGGATACTGGTCTTCCCACTCTGCTGCATCGCCTGAGGTCTCTGCTGCCATGAAGTGAACTTGGCCTCTGCCCTGATCTG
Organism: Agave tequilana; assembly: GCA_038442645.1. Classification (NCBI taxonomy): domain Eukaryota; kingdom Viridiplantae; phylum Streptophyta; class Magnoliopsida; order Asparagales; family Asparagaceae; genus Agave; species Agave tequilana. The sequence continues at coordinate 79,815 of JAVJIF010017070.1, forward strand.
CTCTGGCTCTCATTCCTCTCTGCTGATGATCATACCGTTGGGGTGGAAATGGAACTCTTCGATCAACAGGTTCAGGGTTCCTCCTCAGTGGTGGCGCTGGAAGTGCTGGAGCTGGACGTGCTGGAGCTGGAAGAGCTGGTCTGACTGGCGTCGTATGCTCAAACTTTCTGTACCGGCAATCCCTGAGCGCATGACCTCTTGCCCCACATGCCAAACATAATCCATTGGCCACCCGACAATCTCTCTTATAGTGTCCGGGCCTGTGGCAGAAATTGCATGTGATCTGAGGAAGAGGAGTTTGGAATGGTCTCTTCATCATCGGGCCCTGGGTTGCCCTATCCGCATCCTCCTCATCCATCAACTCAAAAGGCCTCTTCTTGGCTTGGCTCTTCATCTGATTCTCCTTCTTCTTCTCCAGTCCACGCTCTACTTCTCGAGCTATGGTGAGAACCTCTTAATATGTCTTCAGCTGTTGGGGCATCAAGAATACTTGTAGGTCCATCTGTAATCCCTGCTGAAATCTGCTTGCCCGCTTCTCTTCATCCGTCACCATATACGGGGCAAAGCGGCTCAATCTGAGAAACTCCGCGGCATACTCATCCACGGACTTACTCCCCTGCCGAAGTCTGATGAATTGCTCTTCCATGTCCTTGTGGGCTGTGACAGGGAAGAATCTGCTGTAAAAACTCTTGGAGAAGGTGTCCCAAGTGACAGGCTTCTCCAATCTGGCCTCCTCTGCTAGCCACCAAGTCCTGGCTATATCCTTCAGTTGAATCTTGGCAACCTCAACTTGGTTCTCCTCTGGGACACGGGCTGCATTCAACAAGTCTGATGTGTCGGTCAACCATTGCTCAGCATCCAAGGGTTTCTCTTCACCCGTGAATATAGCTGGCTGCAGCCGTCTGAAATCTGAAATGTTCCCCGGCCTCTGTTCCTTAGGTGCTGCTATCTCTTGCCGGAGAAGCTCGGTCTGCTGTTGCTGATTCTCTATCATCATCTGGATAACCCTCAGTATATCCACATTCTCTCCCGCTGCTCCATTCGATGCTGATCCAGAGTTGCTACGACCCGATCTCCTCTCCATACTAGGATGGCTAAAGATAACTGGAAGGAGTTGGAAAAATGGAAGGATTTCAGGATATGAAGGAAGAAATCTAGGAGGACTAAATGTAGAATCAAGAAGGACTAGATAACTTTGTACATTGTAGTTGGCAATAGCAAACTATTAGAATTTGCCACTTGCTTGTACTATAGGTGGGAGAGCCTAAGCTCTGATACCAACCTGTAACGCCCCGATTCCACGGATACGGGGACGTCACTGCAACGTATATACGTAGGTCAGAAAGTGCCCCCACGTATATACGCTAAGCATAAAGTACAACAAGAAAGGATCAGAGTGCAACACAAAGCGTGGTATACACACATATGCCAACATAAAGGTACAGATACAAAGTCATCACGGTATGATAAACATTACATATTACATATGTCTTTTATCATAACAAGTCCAAAAGTCAAATGTACAATAAGAAGACAAAATGCTCACGAGTAGGATGAAGATCCCGTGAGTCAAAAGGAGTCAGGTGCAAGGAACTGGAGCTAAGATGCCTGCTCGCCAAGGAGAGCTCGATCTACGGTGGACAACTCCACTTCGATCCAAGCTCCGGAATCTGAATATGCAAATCCAAGGAATCAAGACATATAACAATAAATGAGGTACAGCCAAGTGGCTAAGAGACATGAATATGGGTTAGAACACAAGTATGGAATATAAGGACAGGTATTAACATAATCATAAAACGGAAAATACAAGTAAAGCTGATTACAAGCAAAAGTGATTGTATATGCTTAAGTCACGGTCCCATGAGACTAATACATCGAGGGAATAATCCAAACAAGGAAACCCTCATCTATATACCGTTATCTCATGCCACGGTAATCCTAAGCATATAGAATCAGAGTTGCAAACCATATGATAGTCAAAAAGGAATGCATAACAAGAATGACAAGGATCATGACAAGATCAAAACCGGAATCATCACTGGAATCATAACAAGTAAAGTAGGAGTCACAATATAACATGAGTCATAACAGGGACTATGACATGAAACAATAATCATAACAATAACCATAATTGAGCCTATTATCATTATTACTCGTCTGACCCATATATCTCGGTATGTGTCTCGGTATCGATCCCAACTCACATACATCCATATATAAGAAAGTCGAGGGTCGTTGTCGGAAGTAGATGGAGAACTGATAACACTTCTTATAGTAGTTTCCATACACCTGGAACCGGTTTGGAGGCCCAAGTCCCCCTAACAGTCATCTAATGTGGGCCCAAGGTCCCACTAACAGTTATCTACTATATCTCGTCCCCCTACTATAAGCAAGGTATCATTCCGGCATCCATCACTTCCACCCATACCCCATACAAGTTGTAGCTTATTAAGGATTATCAGTTTACGGGAATAAGTGAACATAACAGTAATAGCCCTACAGATTCAAGAGGTGGCCCCCACAGATTTAAGAGGTGGCCCCCACCGTGTGGTGTGGCACTTTGTTCCATGTGGCACTTTGCTCTGAGGGAAAGGATTCTAGAGGTGGCCCCCACCGAGTATGGTGTGGCACTTAGTTCCATAAAACAAGGCAGGGTTCCCGTAAACACGATAATCATAAAGTCAAGTGTATCATGCTTGGTTTAAGAGATAGCATGACAAGGTGGTAATATATAACAAGCAATAAAACATAACGAAGAATTAATAATTGGCCGGGTCACTCATGACCTAACAAGAGGGTCTAACAAGGTAGTGGCATGTCAGTTGGTCAGGTGATAACATATTAGGTGTCATGTGATATACATGCGTTAAAAGGAAATAGATAACTGACAAGGCTGTATTAAGGTAAGGCAAGTGGAAACATAAAACAACTTAGGGTTCAACGACCTCAAAGGGTCTGCCACGCATGCTATAAAATAAGGAAGCAATAGTATCACGGCAAGGTACAAGTATAAGAATGGAACAAGCAATTACAGGGCAATACATAAACATAGAATTATGGAGTAACTAGAAGTAATATACACCAAGTAACGAGTCATGAAGCACTGTATACAAATACCTGAACCAAGCATAAGATCCAAAGTTTAGATAGGAATCAACTATAACAATCAGACAAAGTTAGTCGACTAGGTCAAGAGAGTAGTCGACTAATAGAAGGGTTAGTCGACTAACAGTAGGGTACAGTCGACTAAAACTGTGTAACAGAGAGTTGGGTTTCTGATTCAGGAAATGTTAGTCGACTAGGGTCAAGGGAGTAGTCGACTAATAGAAGAGTCAAGTCGACTAACAGATACTTAAGTCGACTAAGTCTGTGATACAGAAAGTTGGGGTTTTCTGGTTCAGGAAGGGTTAGTCGACTAGGTGGATTCAGGAGTCGACTAATAGTGATTTCCAGAGAGTTGAGATTTGTTTCCAGGGAAGATTAGTCGACTAATATTTGGGGTAAGTCGACTAATACTGTGTTTTCCAGAAAAGTTAAGTTTCAGCTAAGTGTTCTAGTCGACTAGCTCCTGGTTAAGTCGACTAATCGTGGTCGTGAGCAGAGCACAGAACTGAATCTAGGGTTTGGGTTTGATGGCCTAAAAATGTGATTTTTATGTTATATGTGTACAAGATATGAAGGTATAAGTACAATAGGAAGTGATCAAGTCTTGGTGAGTAAAGATACTCACTTGGATGGTTTAATTGGAGCTTGATCCAAGGAGGAGATGATGGCTTCAATCCACAATTAGTTGTTGCTTGAGATGGAGAAGGTGATCTTGGTGTTGCTTTGGGAGTTGGAGGTTGAAGATGAAGTCTTGACGATGCCCTAGATGAAGCCCTTGAAGTCTTGAGAGGGAGGAGGGATCTTGGTGAAGAGGATTTCTCTTTTGGTGAAGTGAGGAAGAAAATGGAGTGAAGTGTAAAGGGAAAATATATATATGATTGGGATTTTGTGAAGGGGGTGGAATTAAAATAGATGAGAGGGGTCTTGTGCAAAAAGGAAGAGGGCAAGGTGTCCCTCACCTGGCCACTTGGCCGGCCATGGGAGAGAGAGAGAGTGAGTGGGATTTGATGGGGAAGTAGGTGGGATTATATGGAAATTTGGAGAAAGTGGAATTTAGGAAAATTGGGAAAAACAATTGGTTTGTGAAAGGAGAAAAGAAATAGAGGAAAAGGAAAAAGAAATTAATAAGAGGAGATATTTTCTCTTGGACTCAAATGAAACTGCTGGATAGACAGATACCCGGGTTAAAGTCAAAGATGTGGAAATCAATTCGGAAAATGCCGGAATCGTCCGAAATTCAAGTATCCCGGATCGACTCGAAATAATTATCAAAAATCAATAATAATATATAAAGACCAATAGTGAAATCCGTTTGAAGAAATACTTCATAGTTTTAAAACTAAAAATCCCGGAATCAGTTACCTACCGACTCCGTTGGAATTTCATAAAATCCTAAAATTCTCAGAAAAAGAATGTAAATAAGAAATATGATTCTAAATAGTTATGTCTAAAGGATCATCATGAAATTCCAAACAATTTGAGAATTAAAAATCCAGGAATCGGTCAGCGGCACTGGCCGACACCGGTTTTGAAGAAATTCATTTTAATTCCAGAAAAATTTAGGAAATCATGGAAAACCTAATATATTGGAAAATAACGTTTAAAACTGAAATCAGTCAAATCTACATATCAGAAAGACTAGATCGAAGAATATACTATGATCGGGCCCTCGGTTCAGACAAGGGCTGACTCCGAGTCCACGAATCCAAATCCAAGACAAAACAATCATATAAGGAATTCATAAAACAGCATAAATACAGGAAACAAGTCGAAAAAATACGATCGAAAATCTGAATACGCAACTAAGTACGTATTCCGGGAACGGGGTATTACAATCCACCCACCTTACAAAAAAATTGCGTCCTCGCAATTTCGTTAAGGGGATAAATTGAACACGAAGGGGACAAGGGCACGAATAAAGGCTTCATAAAACCAAAACAGAGAATAAGATAAACACAAGAAGGACTAGAATGAACAATGATAGAATGACAATGGAAAAATATTAAGAAAGATAACCAACTCAAATACAAGAAATGGGGTAGTGGTTACCATGATATTCTAAGGCTCCTGATCTGGATACTGGTCTTCCCACTCTGCTGCATCGCCTGAGGTCTCTGCTGCCATGAAGTGAACTTGGCCTCTGCCCTGATCTGCTCTGGCTCTCATTCCTCTCTGCTGATGATCATACCGTTGGGGTGGAAATGGAACTCTTCGATCAACAGGTTCAGGGTTCCTCCTCAGTGGTGGCGCTGGAAGTGCTGGAGCTGGACGTGCTGGAGCTGGAAGAGCTGGTCTGACTGGCGTCGTATGCTCAAACTTTCTGTACCGGCAATCCCTGAGCGCATGACCTCTTGCCCCACATGCCAAACATAATCCATTGGCCACCCGACAATCTCTCTTATAGTGTCCGGGCCTGTGGCAGAAATTGCATGTGATCTGAGGAAGAGGAGTTTGGAATGGTCTCTTCATCATCGGGCCCTGGGTTGCCCTATCCGCATCCTCCTCATCCATCAACTCAAAAGGCCTCTTCTTGGCTTGGCTCTTCATCTGATTCTCCTTCTTCTTCTCCAGTCCACGCTCTACTTCTCGAGCTATGGTGAGAACCTCTTAATATGTCTTCAGCTGTTGGGGCATCAAGAATACTTGTAGGTCCATCTGTAATCCCTGCTGAAATCTGCTTGCCCGCTTCTCTTCATCCGTCACCATATACGGGCAAAGCGGCTCAATCTGAGAAACTCCGCGGCATACTCATCCACGGACTTACTCCCCTGCCGAAGTCTGATGAATTGCTCTTCCATGTCCTTGTGGGCTGTGACAGGGAAGAATCTGCTGTAAAAACTCTTGGAGAAGGTGTCCCAAGTGACAGGCTTCTCCAATCTGGCCTCCTCTGCTAGCCACCAAGTCCTGGCTATATCCTTCAGTTGAATCTTGGCAACCTCAACTTGGTTCTCCTCTGGGACACGGGCTGCATTCAACAAGTCTGATGTGTCGGTCAACCATTGCTCAGCATCCAAGGGTTTCTCTTCACCCGTGAATATAGCTGGCTGCAGCCGTCTGAAATCTGAAATGTTCCCCGGCCTCTGTTCCTTAGGTGCTGCTATCTCTTGCCGGAGAAGCTCGGTCTGCTGTTGCTGATTCTCTATCATCATCTGGATAACCCTCAGTATATCCACATTCTCTCCCGCTGCTCCATTCGATGCTGATCCAGAGTTGCTACGACCCGATCTCCTCTCCATACTAGGATGGCTAAAGATAACTGGAAGGAGTTGGAAAAATGGAAGGATTTCAGGATATGAAGGAAGAAATCTAGGAGGACTAAATGTAGAATCAAGAAGGACTAGATAACTTTGTACATTGTAGTTGGCAATAGCAAACTATTAGAATTTGCCACTTGCTTGTACTATAGGTGGGAGAGCCTAAGCTCTGATACCAACCTGTAACGCCCCGATTCCACGGATACGGGGACGTCACTGCAACGTATATACGTAGGTCAGAAAGTGCCCCCACGTATATACGCTAAGCATAAAGTACAACAAGAAAGGATCAGAGTGCAACACAAAGCGTGGTATACACACATATGCCAACATAAAGGTACAGATACAAAGTCATCACGGTATGATAAACATTACATATTACATATGTCTTTTATCATAACAAGTCCAAAAGTCAAATGTACAATAAGAAGACAAAATGCTCACGAGTAGGATGAAGATCCCGTGAGTCAAAAGGAGTCAGGTGCAAGGAACTGGAGCTAAGATGCCTGCTCGCCAAGGAGAGCTCGATCTACGGTGGACAACTCCACTTCGATCCAAGCTCCGGAATCTGAATATGCAAATCCAAGGAATCAAGACATATAACAATAAATGAGGTACAGCCAAGTGGCTAAGAGACATGAATATGGGTTAGAACACAAGTATGGAATATAAGGACAGGTATTAACATAATCATAAAACGGAAAATACAAGTAAAGCTGATTACAAGCAAAAGTGATTGTATATGCTTAAGTCACGGTCCCATGAGACTAATACATCGAGGGAATAATCCAAACAAGGAAACCCTCATCTATATACCGTTATCTCATGCCACGGTAATCCTAAGCATATAGAATCAGAGTTGCAAACCATATGATAGTCAAAAAGGAATGCATAACAAGAATGACAAGGATCATGACAAGATCAAAACCGGAATCATCATTGGAATCATAACAAGTAAAGTAGGAGTCACAATATAACATGAGTCATAACAGGGACTATGACATGAAACAATAATCATAACAATAACCATAATTGAGCCTATTATCATTATTACTCGTCTGACCCATATATCTCGGTATGTGTCTCGGTATCGATCCCAACTCACATACATCCATATATAAGAAAGTCGAGGGTCGTTGTCGGAAGTAGATGGAGAACTGATAACACTTCTTATAGTAGTTTCCATACACCTGGAACCGGTTTGGAGGCCCAAGTCCCCCTAACAGTCATCTAATGTGGGCCCAAGGTCCCACTAACAGTTATCTACTATATCTCGTCCCCCTACTATAAGCAAGGTATCATTCCGGCATCCATCACTTCCACCCATACCCCATACAAGTTGTAGCTTATTAAGGATTATCAGTTTACGGGAATAAGTGAACATAACAGTAATAGCCCTACAGATTCAAGAGGTGGCCCCCACAGATTCAAGAGGTGGCCCCCACCGTGTGGTGTGGCACTTTGTTCCATGTGGCACTTTGCTCTGAGGGAAAGGATTCTAGAGGTGGCCCCCACCGAGTATGGTGTGGCACTTAGTTCCATAAAACAAGGCAGGGTTCCCGTAAACACGATAATCATAAAGTCAAGTGTATCATGCTTGGTTTAAGAGATAGCATGACAAGGTGGTAATATATAACAAGCAATAAAACATAACGAAGAATTAATAATTGGCCGGGTCACTCATGACCTAACAAGAGGGTCTAACAAGGTAGTGGCATGTCAGTTGGTCAGGTGATAACATATTAGGTGTCATGTGATATACATGCGTTAAAAGGAAATAGATAACTGACAAGGCTGTATTAAGGTAAGGCAAGTGGAAACATAAAAACAACTTAGGGTTCAACGACCTCAAAGGGTCTGCCACGCATGCTATAAAATAAGGAAGCAATAGTATCACGGCAAGGTACAAGTATAAGAATGGAACAAGCAATTACAGGGCAATACATAAACATAGAATTATGGAGTAACTAGAAGTAATATACACCAAGTAACGAGTCATGAAGCACTGTATACAAATACCTGAACCAAGCATAAGATCCAAAGTTTAGATAGGAATCAACTATAACAATCAGACAAAGTTAGTCGACTAGGTCAAGAGAGTAGTCGACTAATAGAAGGGTTAGTCGACTAACAGTAGGGTACAGTCGACTAAAACTGTGTAACAGAGAGTTGGGTTTCTGATTCAGGAAATGTTAGTCGACTAGGGTCAAGGGAGTAGTCGACTAATAGAAGAGTCAAGTCGACTAACAGATACTTAAGTCGACTAAGTCTGTGATACAGAAAGTTGGGGTTTTCTGGTTCAGGAAGGGTTAGTCGACTAGGTGGATTCAGGAGTCGACTAATAGTGATTTCCAGAGAGTTGAGATTTGTTTCCAGGGAAGATTAGTCGACTAATATTTGGGGTAAGTCGACTAATACTGTGTTTTCCAGAAAAGTTAAGTTTCAGCTAAGTGTTCTAGTCGACTAGCTCCTAGGTTAAGTCGACTAATCGTGGTCGTGAGCAGAGCACAGAACTGAATCTAGGGTTTGGGTTTGATGGCCTAAAAATGTGATTTTTATGTTATGTGTGTACAAGATATGAAGGTATAAGTACAATAGGAAGTGATCAAGTCTTGGTGAGTAAAGATACTCACTTGGATGGTTTAATTGGAGCTTGATCCAAGGAGGAGATGATGGCTTCAATCCACAATTAGTTGTTGCTTGAGATGGAGAAGGTGATCTTGGTGTTGCTTTGGGAGTTGGAGGTTGAAGATGAAGTCTTGACGATGCCCTAGATGAAGCCCTTGAAGTCTTGAGAGGGAGGAGGGATCTTGGTGAAGAGGATTTCTCTTTTGTGAAGTGAGGAAGAAAATGGAGTGAAGTGTAAAGGGAAAATATATATATGATTGGGATTTTGTGAAGGGGGTGGAATTAAAATAGATGAGAGGGGTCTTGTGCAAAAAGGAAGAGGGCAAGGTGTCCCTCACCTGGCCACTTGGCCGGCCATGGGAGAGAGAGAGAGTGAGTGGGATTTGATGGGGAAGTAGGTGGGATTATATGGAAATTTGGAGAAAGTGGAATTAGGAAAATTGGGAAAAACAATTGGTTTGTGAAAGGAGAAAAGAAATAGAGAAAAGGAAAAAGAAATTAATAAGAGGAGATATTTTCTCTTGGACTCAAATGAAACTGCTGGATAGACAGATACCCGGGTTAAAGTCAAAGATGTGGAAATCAATTCGGAAAATGCCGGAATCGTCCGAAATTCAAGTATCCCGGATCGACTCGAAATAATTATCAAAAATCAATAATAATATATAAAGACCAATAGTGAAATCCGTTTGAAGAAATACTTCATAGTTTAAAAACTAAAAATCCCGGAATCAGTTACCTACCGACTCCGTTGGAATTTTCATAAAATCCTAAAATTCTCAGAAAAAGAATGTAAATAAGAAATATGATTCTAAATAGTTATGTCTAAAGGATCATCATGAAATTCCAAACAATTTGAGAATTAAAAATCCAGGAATCGGTCAGCGGCACTGGCCGACACCGGTTTTGAAGAAATTCATTTTAATTCCAGAAAAATCTAGGAAATCATGAAAAACCTAATATATTGGAAAATAACTTTTAAAACTGAAATCAGTCAAATCTACATATCAGAAAGACTAGATCGAAGAATATACTATGATCGGGCCTTCGGTTCAGACAAGGGCTGACTCCGAGTCCACGAATCCAATCCAAGACAAAACAATCATATAAGGAATTCATAAAACAGCATAAATACAGGAAACAAGTCGAAAAAATACGATCGAAAATCTGAATACGCAACTAAGTACGTATTCCGGGAACGGGGTATTACAGTACCCTTCCAGAAGGCCATACAGCTCAAGTCTCGGTGGAGGTTTCTGAGGAGGTTGTGCTTACTACTCCCTCATTGGTCGTGGAGGCTCCTGCAGAGGTAGTACCTCCGGAAGCGTCAGCGGCCAGTCTAGCTCTTGACGTATCGATGGCCAGCACGGCTCTGGTGCGAGAGGATCCGCCCTATATCCCTTATTCCGTGACAGAAAAGGGGTCGGGAAGCTTCCTAGGTGGTGAAGACATGGGGGAACTGGCACGTCAGATGGTGCAACAATTCTTCGCTTCGATGGGATCGTGTATTGATCTCATCTTACGTGGAAACAGCACCTTTCAGTTTGCCCAGACGCTTCTTAAAAATCTGGCTGTGAATGTCGAATTAACCGGAGGCCCCTCACTTGCCAAGGCGTGTCTGCGGGTGGTGGAGCAACTGGGAGACGGCCTGCAGGAGCTGGAGTCTTTGGAAGATGCTGGCTCTTTTGGTGAGGCCCAGGCCACCTTGACCAGGCTCCTAGCTGCTCAAGAGCGAGAGCGACAGGAGGCGGAGGCACAAATCGCTGCAGAGATTCGCAGCCTCGAATATTCCCAGCTGAATGTCAGAAACTAGCTGACGATTCAAGGGAATCCGAGCTTACCGTGCAGAGCACAGAGCAAGTCATCATCAGGGCTCGGGACACAATTGCCAGGGCAGAAGCTGTGCTTGCGCTCAATGAGGAGAAGCTTGTTACCCTCAAGAAGGAGCTAGAGGAGCAACGGGCTGCTAAGGCGCGAGCTGAAGAGAGTCTGTCTCTACATTCTTCCAGGGTGGAGTCTCTGCGAACGCAGCTGGCCGCAAGAAATTTCTTATCCGAAGCGGAGCTGCGGAACCAGGCCATTATGGAAGCTGAAAGGGCACGCCAACACGAGATTCACCGCCTTAGGGAACAAATCCGTTCCTTGGCGAACCAGGACATTTAGCCTTCTTTTCTTTTTCTTTTTGTAAAGAAAAGGACACTCAATTTGTCAAGAGTATTTTGTATCCACTTTTATCATTCTTTTGATATAAAAGTTTCGAAGTTTTTGGCTCCACCTTCTTTGCTTAGCTGCGGATGAACCCAACTTCTTGATCACTGGCTGTGAATACTAAACTTAGATAGGACTAAGTTCTTTTAATGAGACGCGGCGTCAGTCCACCTGAACTTAGATTTCACTAAGTCCTTGAGATGAGACGCAGCGTCAATCACAGAGTGAGACGCGGTCATCATTCACTAGGAACTCAGATTTCACTAAGTCCTTTTGATGAGACGCGGCGTCAATCACAGATTGATACGCGGTCTTCTTGATGAGACGCAGCGTCAATCAAAAGATAAGACGCGGTATTGATCCATAAAGTGAGACGCGGCCGTCAGTCCATGGAGTGAGACGCAGCGTTAATCTCAAGGTGAGACGCGGCTCTGAATAACGCAAATATGTTTTGCGCAGATCGGGCAGGCGCAAGAGACGCAGCCTTGTCTGCTGAAGGGACGCGGCTTTCCCATCTGCGTTTAATGCAACCTGACTTAAAAGATTTGAGGAGATCTTTGAACGTCAAGTCTTCGCTGTCGATTGGGATTCTGAGTCGTTCGTTGCTTCCCAAGGCAGTTATCCACGCGTCGGCCTCTCAATGGATTTAGGCGTTAATGCTCTTGCATGCAGAACCGACGCTGGCGGTTGAAAAACCGGCGCACTTCGACGGTTTCCAAAGCAGCGTTCCACGCGTCCGTTTTTGATTGGTCTTTGCCAGTCGTGCGCGACGGTTCCGATTAACGCACCATTAATGGCAGTTGTTGAGAATTGCCTATAAATAGGGTGTGCCCCCTTCTCAATAATCCAAACTTGGATTGTTTTCTTTTGTTTGCTCTGAGAGACCACGCCTTGAGTTATCTTTCAGAGAACCGTCTTCATGGGTGAAGGTGACCCCGTGGATGAAGATGACCCAGAGCTCTCATGCTTCTGTTTGGTCTCTTCAGAAGGAATCCTCTCTCGGATCATCTTGCGCGCCCGCGTTTGGATGCAGAGTGGCCAACTCTGGACAGGGGCCTCTGCTGGTATGTCACCCCGATGATGTCCATAGCCTGTACTTTGGCATAGCCATCTGAATGAAATCCTGGTGCATTCCTATTCTGGAATTTGTGCCGGTGACTTGAACTTCTCTGAACGCGGGCTCTTGACGCTGGCTTTGCTCATGGCCATTGCCTTGGCGCGTTTCAGACCTGAATCTTGCAACTCCTGTTCACCCAACAGAGAGATGGCAATTTTCGGCGTTCTGAAGTTTTTCGCGTCTTGTGCATTAAGCGCGGGTGCAAACTGAGGCCGCGTTTGAATCTTGTGCGTGGCACAGTTTTGACTCGCGTCTGTTTCTGCCGACGCGGTGGTTTGACCGTGCGGGTTGTTCCCGCGTCTGAAGTCTTCAATGACTGCCGCGTCTGTCACTTAGTTTTCTTTGTCGAAGTGTACTAAGTTCCAGATTTTCTAACTCTCTTGTTTATTCTTTGCAGGTAGGCTTGCTCGTCCTTTTTCAGGTTTGCTGGGCCCCGGAAATAATATATCGGCGGGCGAACTTGCTCAATGTTCGTTTGTAAGAGAGTAAATTATGGTCCTCATCGTTTGTAAGAGAGTAAATTATATCTCCGACGAGGACCCAAATCTCGCCAAGGTCTCTTCAGATCTTCTGCACCAACCATGTCTGATGGCAAGAGATGGTCAGGTCAGGTATGACGGCGAGGAGGTTCCGGCGGTTACGGTGGCGGAAAGATCCTCTTCCTCTCCCTACTCCAGAAGTGACATCAAGGACACTCCGTTGGATGGCCTGCTGGGGAAAGGGATGGTGATGAATGAAGGGTTGCAGGACTTTCTGCTGCCGCTGGACCTCAAGAACACCATTGCTCTTAGCTTAGTCAGCTAGGGTGCTTTTGATTTTTGCGTCATCGCCATGGCGCAATCGGCTCCAATTGTGCACCTGGGATCAGACGCGGTTTCAAGGAGTGAGTACGGCCTCTGAGAGAGAGAGGGACTTCTTTGTACTCCTTAATTGTAACACTCATCTTATTGTATAAGAGGGCGTTTTGTATCACTTTCATATGCTTGGATATATAAATAAAAGTGACACTTTTCTTTTTGCCTCCTTCATTGTCTTAACTTTTTGTCTTCAGTTAGACACGTAGAAGTAAGGAATCTTTTGACCTTATCAAAATTATAGTGGTAATCTTAATAAGTCAAGATTTGTAAGGAAAGATCCTATTTCAGGAGTTTTCATGATACTGTCAGAGGTGTGATATTAACTTGACAGGGATGGGATGATTTTTTTGGTGGACCTGCCACTTTGTAAAAGAAAGTGACAAGTGGAGTTCGTACCCCCAGGGAAGATGAACTTTTATCAAGGATTTGGGATTAACTTGATTTAAGATCAGTTGGGGAGTTTGACGGAAACATTGTTAACGGTGTAATGTTAACCAACAATGTTCCTAAATGAACTTGATACTCTGTCGGGGAGAGTATCAAATGAGACTAGACTCGCGGGGATCTAGGAAGGTCTTTACCGTTAGAGGTGTGATATTAACTTAACGGTTTAGAAATAGTCTTGTCAGAAGTGTAATGTTAACTTGACAAGGATATGAGTTAGAGGTGTGATATTAACTTAACTCATCAGCATCTCAGTTTTATTTGGGAAAACTGAGGAAGTCACTGTCATAGGTGTGATGTTTAACTTAACAGTGAGGATAATGCTAGAGGTGTAATGTTGAACTTGGCATTAGTCGTCTCGACTTTGACAAAGAAGTCGAGGAAAGGTCATGGCCATGGTGTATTGTTGAACTTAACGATGACTCGGATGCTAGAAGTGTAGTGTTAACTTGGCATCGTCCATTTCAGCTTCGATACGGAAGTCTGAAGAAAGGTGACTATCAGAGGTGTGATATTAACTTGACAGGCACTCGATGAACTGCTTAGAGGTGTAATGTTAACTTAAACAGTAGTTTGTCAGAGGTGTAATGTTAACTTGACAAGAATTGGCTCGTGATAAGAGCAATTTGAGGACCTGTCATTCTATTGATGAGAATTGACAAGTGGAATTTGAAATGCCAGAGGTATAGTGTTAACTTGGCAAATTTGAGAGTTTGTTACTCTATGCAGAGTTAACAAGCAAAGTTTATACTCGACAAAGAGTATTCATTACCAGAGGTATAGTGTTAACGTAGTAATGATTGCATTTTGTGGTCCTACCATTCTATAGATGAGAATTGGTAAGGGATTTTGGAGGAAAGAGTGGAATCAAGTCCACTTAGGATTTTTAGCAAACCCTCAGCTATCAACGGGTTTGACATGCTTTTACCAACTACCGTTTGAGTTGGGCTAGCCATGCTATTCCCCTCAGCATGATGAGTTGTCGAAGACTTATGTTGGGCTTAAAGGCCAACATTTTCCTCTATCCTTAGCCGTCGAGGGCGTCGGATCAAATGGGAACGTGTCCCTTAGGATTTTTAGCAAATCCTCAGCTGTCAACGGGTTTGACATGCCTTTACCAACTACCGTTTGAGCTGGGCTAGTCATGCTATTCCCCTCAGCATGATGAGTTGTCGAGGATTTATGTCGGGCTTAAAGGCCAACATTTTCCTCTATCCTAGCCGTCAAGGGCGTCGGATGTTTGATCAGAGGTGTACTTTTAACTTGATCAGAGGAAGAGTACTATTAAGGATAGTACTTCTTCAAGAATTTGCCATTGATCGGCATCATGAGTGTATCGCCATTTGAAGTTATGAGGCGATATGACCCATTTGAGTAGACTGACTCTACCACAAATGGTCCTTCCCATTTGGGTTGAAATTTTCCTTTTGTCTTGTGCGTCATGACCATGGGTCTTCGGACGGCTAAGACAAGGTCGCCTTTCTTGAAAGTTCGCGCTTTGACTTTCTTGTAGAAGGCTCTGGTGATTCGAGCTTGATAGAGCTCGATTTGCTGTTGGGCCTGCAAACGCTTGTCGTCTAAGGCTTCCAACTCCTGGAGTCGCTGCTGATGCTTCTCCTCAGTTGTCATCTCCGCTGTCAAGGCGACGCGTAGAGATGGAATTTGGATTTCCAGTGGAAGGACGGCTTCGCATCCGTATACCAAGGAAAATGGTGTGGCTTTAGTTGGGGTTCGCACCGTTGTGCGGTAGGCCCATAAGCATTCACCCAGCTTGTCGTCCCAGTCCCGTTGACTTTTCGAGACAAATTTCTTGAGAAGCTTGCCAATAGTCTTGTTGAAGGCTTCTGCAAGACCGTTAGCAGCAGGATAGTATGCCGTTGAGGACACACTCTGGATTCTGAACTTCGCGCAGAATCTCTGGAAAGCCTGGCTGATGAACTGGGGTCCATTGTCATGGATGATACGCCGAGGTACACCGAAGCGGTAAATAACGTGATGTTTCACGAACTTGATCACGTTAGAAGATTTTACCTCTTTCAAAGGGATAGCTTCGGCCCACTTTGAGAAGTAATCGGTTATCGCTAGAATGAACCGATGTCCTTTCGATGATGGTGGGCTGATAGGGCCAACCACGTCCATCCCCCACATTTCAAACGGCCAGGTAGAGGTCGTAGAGTGGAGGTACCCTGGTGCTTGATGGATGAAATCGCCGTGTATTTGACAGGCGTGACATCTTTGGCATAGGCGACGGCGTCGGCAACCATCTTGGGCCAATAGTAACCCAACCTTTGGAGTCGATATGCCAGTTTTGGGCCAGGTTGATGGGCTCCACAAGTACCATCGTGGGCTTCTTTCAATACTCCTTGGGCTTCTTTTGATGAGAGGCATCGGAGCAGGATCCCGTCATGCGATCGACGATACAATGTTCGCAAAATCGCATTATAGTAGAATTTGGGGGCTTTCCTTCGGATGGCAGCCGCCACCCTGGCGTCTTCAGGCAAGATGCCGTATAAGACAAAATCAATGTAGGGGAATCGCCAGTCTCTAGGCTCTAGACCGGTTGACACTTCAAGTGTTTCCTTGTCGTGATGATCTCCCGTTGACCCTGGGCAGTCTCTGAGTGAAATTTTTGGACAGTACAGGTCGTGGCTATAGACGAATACTTTCTCCATTGCTCCAGCTGGAAGGGCTAAGGAGGCAGCAAGGGATGCAAGTGCATCTGCATGCGCATTTTGCCTGCGTGGTACATGGTCGATGTAGAAGTTTGAAAACCTCTCGGCCATGTGGATTGTCGCATTGTAATAGGGTACTAGATCTTCATGTCTGACCTCATACTCTCCGCGAACTTGGCTGACGATGAGTTTAGAATCACCGTACGCCTCGAGATTTTTAACGCCAATCTCATCGGCGAATTGCATCCCAATCAAAAGAGCGTTGTATTCCGCCACATTGTTGGAGCAGGGCTCGGTTAACGAGATAGCTCGGGGAATCACATAATTTTGTGGGGAGACGAGTACTACTCCCACCCCCGCTACTGAGTGTCCCTTTGGGCTTGTTCTTGATGCTCCATCGAAGAAAAGTTGCCACACTTGCCCTTCGAACAACGTCTGAGTCAGGCAGACTTCGGCGACCTCGTCTGGGAGATCCTCATAGAGTTTGGCTGCCCTTGGATCTGGGTGCTCAGCTAGGAAGTCCGCCACCGCTTGTCCTTTAATGGCCTTCTGGGGTAAAAAGTGCATCTCATATTGGATAACAATATAGCCCATTTTGCCAGCCGGCCATTCAACGAGGAAGGCTTTGTCATGAGTAACCTCAGAGGGTTGACTTTTGATATGACATTTATAGTTTGGCCTGCTAGATAGTGTCGCATTTTCTGAATAGCGAACACCAGTGCCAAACTTTCCTTCTCGATCGGGTTGTACTGATGTTCGGCTCCGATCATTGTTCTACTTAGGTAGTAGATTGCTTGTTCTCGTCCTTGTTCATCATTCTGAACTAGTAGAGCCCCCAGGGAATGATCCATTGCTCGAACGTACACCAGAAAACGGCTTTCCGGATACTGGAGCTGCAAGGACTGGTGGTTGGGTGAGGTATTGCTTGATTTCCTCGAACGCTCGTTGGCAAGCGTCATCCCAAATGAATGAAACACCCTTTTTCATCAGCTTGGCGAAGGGTTGGCATCTCCCGGAAAGGTTTGATATGAACCTGCGGATGTACGCCAATCGTCCTTGTAATCCCTGAGCTCCTTGAGGCTTCTGGGGGGTTGCATCTCTTGGATAGCGCGGACTTTCTCCGGATCCAAATGGATTCCTGTGGAAGTCACAACAAATCCTAGGAATTTGCCACTGGCTACCCCAGGAAGGACTTGGTGGGGTTCATCTTCAATTGATGAGCCCGCATGATGTCGAAGACCACCTTCAGGTCTGCTATGTGATCACCTTTAGTGCGACTTTTCACCGCGATGTCATCGACATAACCTTCCACCGTTTTGCGTATCTGCTGATGGAAAATGACGTTCATGGCCCTTTGGTATGTTGCCCCTGCATTTTTCAGTCCAAAAGGCATGACAGTATAGCAATATACCCTAGAGGAGTCCTGAAGGAGGTATGCTTTTCGTCATCGGGATACATCTTGATTTGATTGTATCCTGAGAACCCGTCCATAAAGGACATTCGCTCGAATCCACAAGTATTGTCAATCATGACATCTGTGATTGGCAATGGGAATTCGTCTTTGGGGCAGGCCTCATTTAGATCACGGAAGTCGATGCAGATCCGGATCTTCCCATTCTTCTTGGTGACGGGGACGATGTTGGCTACCCAGTCGGGATGCTGTTCCTCCCTGATGAAGCCAGAATCAATAAGCTTTCTGACTTCTGATTGAATTGCCTCCATTATCTCTGGACGGAACCGTCGCTGCTGTTGTTTAACAGGCTTCATGTCCGGATTGATGTTGAGGCGATGCATAGCCACTTGAGGATCAAGTCCAGGCATGTCCTCATAATTCCAGGCGAAGACGTCTATATACTCTTGTACAAGAGATATTAGATCCTCCTTTTCCGAAGGTGACAGGCCGGCACTTATGAAGATGGGCTTAGGGTTAGCCTCATCTCCTAGGTTGATCTGAACAACCTTGTCTTCTGTGGGTGGCTCACGCTGTTCAAAGCGGATGTCCCAAAGAGCGTTTAAATGTTTGATCCAAGGATCTGTATCAGCTTGGATCATTTCTTCATTTTCATCTTCCAGGTGGCTTGTCGAAACCATGTTCACTGAAAGTTCCTTGAAGATGTTGCTGACACTGACATCTGACTCCCAAGATGATGTGTCTGAAGAGTGATCGTTGCTCGATGATTCTTGAGAACCAGAGGCCGATGGGATTGGAGTTGATACATAGCCCAACCCCCTGCGCGTCCGATGATAATAATCGAGGGCCTTCCCTTTCGGCACAAAGGAGCGAAGTAGCGTTCTTCTTCCTTTGCCGAAGTTCAACCCGGGCCTGTTGGTTAGGTCATATCCCATGCGTTTCATCATTCTGAGCGCTTTCGGTTCATAATGATTGAACTGTGGGGATTCATCCTCGCCTTCCGATTCTTCGTGAGGCATCGGTTCAGACGAGATTCGCCCAAAAAGTATTGGTCTTTGGCCTTTTCGTCTGGCTGGAACCATAAATATAGATTCTTGCGCATTACCATTATCTTGGTATGTCCCGAAAGATGATTTCACCGGTACATGCAAAGATGTCAAAGCATCCATTGCCGACCAGAGGTCATCGTCCACGTCGGTAGTAGTATCCGACGGTATTGAATCGGAAACATACACAGGAAAATACGCAAAATCTAAATCTTCATTAATGTACCAACCACCCGCATCGTCGGTGGTGTTGTCAATATCGAGCTTATTAGTGCTCTTTACAAGAGGTTCCAACTCCCACAGGCACTCTTCTTTCTCAGGCTCAATGTCAGCCTCATTACCAGAGTCTAGCTCCTCTGGTTGCGGGGTTTCATTAGTCTCCTCAGGATCCTGATATAGGAGGGAGTCCGTGAAATAATTTTCAACCCCTTTAAACGGATGCCTTTCGGCAATCAACGTTTGAACTTGTCCACTCTCGTCAATGTATTTCATGACTTGGTGGAGAGTGGAGGGAACGATGGAATTACGGTGAATCCATGGTCGTCCCAGCAACAGGTTGTAGGAAGTGTCAGCGTCAATGACATAGCATGTCACTTCCGACTTGAGGCTCCCGATCGGCATTTGAGCTTGATCTTCCCCATCGGACGGGAGCTATTGGCATTAAACCCGTAAATAGTTGTCTGGGTAGGGCTCAGACGATGGGTAGGAATGCCCAGAAATTGCATGAATCGGCGAGGTATGATACTCAGCGCGGACCCTGGGTCTACCTGGATGCGATTTACCTCGGACGACCCGATATATCCTGTGAAGTATAGGGGTCGGTCATGCTTCCCTTTAACCTGCATGTCATCTGTTGTGAAGGTGATGCAGGGAGCATTTGGGGAGGCGTGGAGGCAATCCTCTACATCTTCCTCCCTTGGCACGCGGGTCATGAAGACCTCAGCATTTGCCAAAGCTTCTTGTAGAGCCTCTCTGGTTGACTTTGATAGCCTCAGGAGTTCATACAAGGTGATGCGTGCCGGGATGTTGGCTAGTTGAGCCAAGACATCGAAGCGGTAAGGTGTCGAGGATCCTTCCGCTGCACCTTTTGAAAGAACCCGAGAAAACCGGGTTTCTTTCTGTTTCTCCACAGGTGGTTTTGTGGAGGGCTTGGCTGGTTCTACGGCTGGTTGCGGAGAAGCCGCTGCCGTCTCGCCGTACTGCTTCAAGTATGCCTGTCCTGAACGGGTCCCCGCCATCGGTTGGCTGGGCTCTGCGGCCAGGACTATTGTTTCCTCTTCTGAATCAGTCAGTGAGGGAACATCATCCTCTGCTTCTCGGGAGGAAGCACATACCACATGGCAGGACGAAGCTTTTGCCTTGCCTTTGGACTTCCTGTTGGTTACAGTAGTCCATTGTTGTTCATCGACGAGGTCAGGGTGGACCCACATGGTTTCCCCCTGAGGTGTAGGGACGGCTACCAAGCCCTTCTCCTGCTGCTGGTGAGGGTCTGTGTTGACCACTCTTAATTCTCCCCCTGGAATAGGAGTTACCCCCGCAGGCGTTGGGGGTTGTCTCCCGAACTGGAGAACCGACGTCACATTAGCCGTGACCTTCTTCTGCTCTGGTCGAAGCTTTAGCACCTCCGCGTCAATCAAAGCCTGAAGGATGTCTTTGAAGACGTAGCAGCTTTTGGTAGGATGTCCCAACATCCTGTGGTACATGCAGTAGTTGGGATTGTCGGTCTTGCCGACTTCCTCCGGGCGCCTAATTTCAGGGAGCTTCAGTCGATTGCTCTTGTTGAGTAGCTTGAAGAGCGAATCGACGTGTTCCTCCTTGAAGGAATACTGCTTGTTGGGGCGTGGCTGGCTTGAAGAGCCACTTGCCCTGCCTGTTTGAGGTTTGGTGGGAGATTTGGTCTCCGTCGCCAAATTATCCTTCCGCTTCGTCTGGAGGGAGGTGTCTGGTGCCGGTGCACGCCTTGTCGACCTTTCCGGCCGCGGCTTGCCTTCCTCCGCTCGGACGCGGGCGACAATCTCCTCAGCCTGTTCACCTTGTTGGACTAACTGCTTCCAGGTGCGGCTTTCAGCAACTCCTATTTGAGCAAGGAGTGAGGTTTGGAGATTGTGGCGGCATGTTTCCACCAGGGTGGCCTGGGTCATACCGCTTGGACACCGGAGTGCCACGTTCCGAAATCTTTCCACGAAAGATTTGACGGACTCCCCTCTCCGCTGTTTGGTAGCTAAAAGGGTGGGCATCGTGACTTCGGAGTCATCTTCGAAGAAGCGTGTTAAGAACAGCTTCTCCAAGTCGCCCCAGTTCTTGATAGAACCTTTCGGGAGTTTCATGAACCACTCAAAGGCCAACCCTTTCAGAGTGCCGATGAATAGTCGCGCCAGGATGGCGTCATTATCTACTACATTCCCGGTTTGGGATTTGAAGTAGTAGATGTGCTGATTAGGGGACCCCTTCCCATCGAAGGCTTGGAGGGTTGGAGCCTTGAACTTAGGAGGGTACGGGACTAGATCCCACTCAGCTGGATAGGGCCGGACCACTCCAACTTCTTGGAGGTCTTTGCGACTGGCAAGGGCATTGAGGCGTTGCTCCAGTTGACTCATTCTTTTTAGTATGAGCCTTTTCTGGGTCGTGCGACGAAGATTTGGACGAATTTGAAGTAGATCGTCGCGCCTCCTTAGAAGGTTTGGAAGATGAGCTTTCTCCTTTCTCCCTTTGCCTTTTGACCTCCTAGGAGGAGATTTCCTCCTGTCTTCCAGCAGTTGTGCAATCGCCTGCTTGAGGGAGTCAATCGACGCCTGCTGGGAAATAATCATGTCCATTTGTGCTTTCTGGACCTGCTCTATACGTCTTGCCGTCTCCTCAGGAGTGCCTGTCATGTAGGCAGAGGTCTCCTTCTCGACGGAAGAGTTCGAAGCCCCTGATTCCACTACGGCGGAGTGGGAATCATTCGCTCTAATGCCGTGGGCTAAGGCATTATAGTCAATTGGGGGAATGGCCCCCGTCCGGGTGCGAGTGTGTCGATACACCCCTTCCGGTTCAGAGTCAGACTCGGACTCGTCTGAGCTGACTGCAAGTTGTTTCCCCTTGCTCCTGCTTGTCATGTTCGCAGTAAGCTCCGGGTATTCAATGTCAGAGAAGACTCTCCTTTTATGGGAGCGTCTTCTTTTGGCTGACGGGGGAATCAGGGTCAGCTGTCTGATTAAGGACTGCTGGTGCACACCTGATCCATAATGGCATCCAGAGAGCATATGGATGAGCTGTTGACAGCAGCATGACGAAGTGGCTTGATTGGCACTTCTTTTCCTTGTCAAATAATCCCTCAAACCGTGAGAAGGGGATTAAAGAGACTGGTCTCGCAACGTCGAAGACGGGAGACAGTCATGTGCTGTTCAGCCTGGACGCAGACTTCAGGGACGCGGCTCTCATGACGCGGCTGTATGACGCGCACGCGAGTCTCGCGTTGCTGCCTGATGCGTTTGGGCAGAGTTGCTTGAGAGAGAGCGGGCTGCTGGGCCCCACGCCTACGAGTGCGTACTTCCTGCGTTTGAAAAGACGCGGAGGTTTCACCCTGGCGTTTGATGAGTTGGTCCTCAGAGGACTCAACTTGAGGAGTCTCGCGTTTGGTCGCCAAACGCGGATCTCACGCACTGGACGAGGTGCGGGCAAGGCATCAGATTGTACGCCGCGTCCACCCCCAGTCAGATAACCAACGGTTCCGACTTGGAGTTGACGCGCGCGTCTCCTCTGTCGACGCTCAGCATTCCGGTTGCGTCGTGGAGGAGGGGAGAAACCAACAACCTCCTGGTTTACAGAACCAAGAGTGTTCACCACGCGGGTCTCCTGAGAGACGTTGACGCGGGTATTCTGCGCGACGCAGTTGATCGCAGCAGCAGTGGTGCCTGGGACCACGCGGGCCTTCTGGGAGGCGTTGGCGCGTGTGTTCTGTGCGACGCGGTTGATCGCAACAGCAGTGCCTGAGGTCACGCGGGCCTTCTGGGAGGCGTTGGCGCGTGAACTTGTCTTGGCACAGTGGGCATCGGCACCCGGCAGAGCCTCAGATTGGGCTTTGGGTAGTTTTTCAGTTGAGACCCTGCGGCAGACGCGGGTCTTTGGGCTCTTGGAGCCAGAAGAGAGGAACTCTTCATACTTCGCCTAGTCGAACTCGACAACGAGCGTTTCGACCATCTTCCCCTTACGGAGAACATCATCCTGCGCCACAGCTTGTTCATCAGTGACAAACAGATTCCCCAGCGGAGTCGCCATCTCTTGTTTGACGCGGAAAAGGGGCACCGGGAGTAAGATTTCCTTGAATCAGATGAAAAATTACAGCCGGCTTAATCTTCCGGTTACAAGGAAGGGAGAATATTGAATCTTGAATTCCCCCTTTGTTTAGTGCTGGGTTCTTCGGGTGGCGGTGGAGAGTGAATCTTGTTCTCCGTTGACCGGATGACCGTCCTGGACCGTTGAGGGATCTTCTCCTTGGCAGGTAGAGGGAGTAACTCAGCTCCGTCTACCAAAACTCTAGAAGAGGAGGTAGGCGAAGAGCGGCTAGTACTCAGTAAGCTCGCTGAAGAGTCTTCTCTCTCTCTCTGTCGATGATCTCTCCTTTTTTCTTTCTTGGAATCTCTCCTTTGCCCGATAATTGTCGTCCTCGTCTTCAATAGTGACGGGACTATTTATAGGGTTTTTAGGGGGTGATCGTGCCCCCTAAAAGTGCTCCACGATGAGGGCCAACTTTCCCGCTACATGGGCGGTGGATGGCGCCATAATCGGGGTGGTTACAACCAAGGTGGGGGCACCTTGTTGCTGAGACGCGGGCGTTGAGCCAACGCGCCTTGATGCGGAGACGCGGGCGTTGAGCCAACGCGCCTTGATGCTGAGACGCGAGCGTTGAGCCAACGCGCCTTAATGCGGAGACGCGGGCGTTGAGCCAACGCGCCTTGATGCTGAGACGCGGGCGTTGAGCCAACGCGCCTTGATGTGGAGACGCGGGCGTTGAACCAACGCGCCTTGATCTTGAGACGCGGGCGTTGAGCCAACGCGCCTTGATGTGGAGACGCGGGCATTGAACCAACGCGCCTTGATCTTGAATCTCTGCGTTTTGGTGGCTTGTCTTTGTGATTTTTAGACAGCCTACACTTACGGCTATCAATATATGTTCGTGTTTACAGTGGTACTAGGCATGTTGTGCAACTAAAACTTCCGGTCTGACCTGTGGGCCTCCAGGCGACCGAGGGGAGTGCTGGCTCCTCCTTCCTGGTACTATCTTGATAAAGGGCATTCTATAAGACCCTCCTGATCGCCTTGCGGCAGGTTCCGTCCACCAAGCAACGGAACAATCCTGGGCCGTGGTCCCGGGTATGTACGGGACCCACTGTAAACATTGTTCGTTGATACCCCCGTTGGTTTCCAATAACAATCTTGCTTTACTCAGATGTGGATATATGTGTGCTGGGACGCTAGTTCACATATCTAGACATCGGGATAAGACGAGTAATAATAATAATAAAAGATGGCAGCTATGAATCTGTAGTATGCCTTGCCATGTTTGCTTGTATCGGATTTACTTCAGATTTCCAGTTTTATGATTATTATATTATACCTGTTCATATCCTGCCTTTTACTTGCCCCCTGCTCTTATCTTATCATACTATGAATCTTTCCTACTTGATATCACTTGCTGTATATCTACTTGCTCCTGCATGCTTGTGCCTACGACACGGTTTTCATGTTCATGATTCAGATTTATTGTTACACATGTGCTTATCCATACTCGTCATCTGGCTTTTGCATCACCACTCGCCGGGGAGTTCTGACTCCTCTGGATCCTCATGTCCAGATTTTGAAGCTTGGAGCGTGCGGATTCTCCCAGTCGCTGATCAGAGTGACGCAGCGGTAGCGTGGATCTCAGCAGACCATCCAGAGCCTCATCCTTCTAGGCCCTCCTGTTCGGCTCTTGAGTTTTCCTGTTGTGACTCTGAGCCTCCTTTTGTACTGTTCATACTTGTACATTCTTGTATTCTCGCATTTACGCCATGTTGGTGATGTAATATTCTTGTAATATTTATCACATCTGGTGATAACTTTGTAACTGTACTCGTGTGTTGGAATGTATAATGCACCACGTGCTTCCGTACTCTGATTCTTGCCTGTACTGATGCTTAGCGTATATACGTGAGGGTATTTCTGACCTGCGTATATATGTCGCAGTAACGTCTCCGTACCCGCCGGATCGGGGCGTTACAGGGTGGTATCAGAGCCTAGGCTCTCACATCCTCAGTACAACCAGTCAGCAAATTAATGGTAAAGAAATTTGCAACTGGAATGCATGAGTCGTGGTTATACAATCCAACTATAAGTACAAAGTTATCCATTCTCTCTTGACAATCTTGCCTTTGAATCCTGAAGTTCTCCCATCCTTTCATACTTCAGTTTCTTGTTATTCTTGGACCAACTCGGACATGAAAAGAAGGGGAAATCATAACGGTTCCGGCTCTTCTTGGGGTAGCCCTAATGGAGGAAGTTTTGATTTGAGACAATTTCTGCAAAATATGATGAGGAACTAACAAGAACAGACGAAGGTCCCGCACCAAGGATTATTGGTTTACACTCCGGGAACAGAAGCCAGGCAACATGTTGGATTTCAGGAAATTACAGCCGGCAATCTTTTCAAGCATGGAGAAGCCCTGGATGCATAGAAGTGGCTGGTAAACATGACAGGTCTTCTGAAGGCAACTCGAATCCCTGATGAGAACTAAGTGGAAAGACCAAGATTCAGTTGAAAGATATGGCCAGGACGTGGTGGTTGGTGGAAGCAACGAGACTGAAAAAGCCCATCACTTGGGACCAGTTCTCGAAGGATTTCTATGAGAAGATTCTTCTCTGTAATAGCTCAGAAAGAAATGAAGGAACGATTTATCAAATTGCAGTAAGAAGATTGAATTGTAAATAAGTGCGCTGCAAAGTTCCAAGGCATAGTCGGTCGGTGTCTTACATGGTGGATGACAAGGAGAACCGAGCAAGTAATATTTTAATGAGAAAGGGAGATGAGGATCAAGATGTCTCTTATTCCCAAGCAGCCCAAGAAGTATTCTCAAGTTTTTTTGTCATCATCTGGGAAGTAGAATGGACCCAGAGAAGGAAGATCAGGATGAGATGCAGATGAAGTTGGCAAAGAGACCCTCTTATTTGATGGAAGTGAAGGCTCAGACAGGCCTCTGGATGCGCCACTGGCTGAACCATCCTCCAACCTTGCCTTCAGCATATGACATGTGGGTATTGTCTGAAGCCGGGCACCTACAATGCAACCGCCAGGAAAGTTATGAATTATGTCGTATGCGGGTCCGGAGATTAGTTGAAAAGTGACTGTCTGTTCAAGGAGACAGAGAACATCGCATCAATCAGACCAACTCATCCATTACCACAATTGGAAAAGAATCCGGGACCTACTGGCCGAATGATCTCGCTTTATCCTCCAACATCAAGCATAAGCCATGTACAAAAGAGACCAAGAGCTAGGCACATGGTAGAAGGAGGCAAACATTTAATCTGACTGAAGAGGAAGTCAGGATGCTCAATATCTGAAAAAGGAACCCGGTACTGATCGTAACTATTTATCCCCATTTTTAGCATGTCCGGGAGTTGGTAAATTCTTTATATCATATCCTTCTTATTACACTATCATCACCAATCTTAGTCCGTCCGTGTCTACCTCCCTATTTCATGATTCCTATCCTTTCTATTTTTTACTATTCTAATTTTCGTAATCTTCATGCCAACTTAAGATGTGCGTAGACTAGTGAGGTAACAGCAGGGCAGATGTGGTTTGCTCTCATTGTGTTCTGACATTCCTCGACTCTGGTACATCACATGTCTTATATTGGACAGATATTTGGCCTCGCATTATATCTTGTATTTATGGATACATCATGGGAGACCGGTACATCAAGCGGAGTAGTCATCGCTTATATAATCAGGTATTCTCAGAGCTGATTTGCAGTCAGGTTATTATTCAGAAGACAGCATTCGGGACACGTCTCGGTTATTATAATTTCTTGATCGTGTTCTCAGAGCCACTAACTCCTGGCAGTCTTTATTGATTTGGTGGACCATAGGCTCCGCTAGCCTCGCCAGGCGAGGGTCGTGCTCTAGTCACCCATGGACCTAACCGGGTGTGGACTTCACTACCCCTGGTGCTTGGCATTTAGCGTTGTGTTACGCGCTGGCTTCGCCGTGTGAGCTTCGCCATATGCGAGCCTCGCAGAGCGTTAGCTTCGCCGCACCCTAATGCTTAACACCTGAGCTGTGCTACGCGATGGACTCACCTAGGCTTGGCCTTGTCCGTGGCTAGTTCCTTCAGTGCTTAGCACTCTAGCCGTTTCTCGGATTTCTTTCGCCCAGCGTGTTTTCATGGATCCGCTGAACATGGTTTTATCACTGTATCTGAGCTATCGCCATGATCCTTGTCAATGATCCACTCGGCCAATCTTGCAAGGCTCAGATATCTTCTACATGTTTCATCTGCAGTCGGGTTATGATTCAGAAGTCAGTATTTAGAATTCTTCAGAGTTATCCTATATTCTTGACTACGTCTTTCAAAATTAGCAATGCCCAGTTTACGAAAATTCTTAATTATTGGTCTTCTTGATTTATACTCAGCATTATCAAGGTTTCATTTATCTTGGGTATTCTGGTTTATTCCGAGGAATTAATATGTATGGGGCACATTAGTAATTCTACTGCAGACTCTTTATCAAGGACAACATCATGCCATGCAGGATTTTATATTTATGGATTTCAGCACTACGGATTTCTATGGATTTCATCAGCTTTGTTTCACAGCCTGATTGTAGTATAATTGATTATCTCACCAAGTTATCTCACTTTATATTATTCAGAATGAGTTAGTTTTTTTAAAGTTCTGACAATGTTCTTTTATAAGCAGAGATCAGGTCAGTATTATTGTGCCACCGTCAGAGGGTTTTATACGGCAGAAGTGCAGAGATGCCTCAGTCCTGAGTTAGCCGTTCAGTCTATGTGGGAGAACGGCTCGTAGTTATTCATATCTTGATTGGCATAATCCTCATTCCTATCCTTTCTGTGTTCATCTTCCCCTTATCGAAATTGCGAGGACGCAATTTTTTATAAGGTGGATGGAGTGTAACACCCCACTCCCCGAATACGTACTTAGTTGCGTATTCATATTTCTGATCGTATTTTTTTGATTTACTTCGGTATTTGTTTTGTATTATGAGTTATTTATATGAACGTTTTTGCCTTGGATCTGGATTTGTGAATTCGGAGTCAGCCCTACTCTGAACCGGGGACCGATCCTAGAGTATTGCTCGATTTGGACTTTCTGATATTCTGATTTGACCAATTTCAGTTTCAAATATCATTTTCTAATATCTAGATTTTTCGTGATTTTCTGGAATTTTCCTGAATTAAATTGGAAATCTTCAAAACCGGGGTCGACCAATACCGTGGATCGATTCTCAGATTTTTAATTTACAAGCGGAGTTGAAATTCTAAAAACGGCTTTCCTGTAACTTCTTAAAATCACATTTTCTATCTAAATACTTTTTTTTTGAGAATTTTCTAAATTTATCGAAATTCCACTGGATTTGGTGTCGGCCAGTATCACTGGTTGATTCCAGAAATTTTAGTTTACAATTGGAATCAAATTTCTGCATTCCGCTTTCATATTACTTATTAGAATTATATTTCCTCCTTTCTGGCATTTTCTGAGATTTTTCAGATTTTATCAAAATCTGGCCGACCCGGTGTAGACCGGTATTGACGGTTGACTTCAAGATTTTTATTTCAAAATGAAATTGAATTTCTAAAAACCGATTCCACCAAAATCTTTATATAATATTTATTATTTTTGAGAATTTTTGGGAAGCTTTCCAAGTTACTTTATTTTTTGGACTTTTCCAGAGTTTTCGGCGTTTCCCAGATACCGAAATTTTATCCAGATATTCTACTTTTCACTTTTTCACTTTCTCTCTCCTCGCTAGACGCGAGTTTCACCAACCCTCATTTAATGCAAAAATTCTCTCCATACTGCATTTAATGCATTTCAGATCAACTCAGATCAAGACACCCATGCTTTTTCGTCCTATTCTACCAACGCAACTTTGTATTTCTTGAACGCAGATTTTTTTCTGCGTCTAGACTGCTGGACGCAAGTCTCTTGCATGGGACGCAGCCCATTTCCTTTCAATGAACGCAAGTTTCATTAATGGATCCCAATGACAACATTATTATAATATTTTCCCTCCTTATAAATACACCCCTATCTTCTTCTTTTCTTTCATTTTCCTTTCCTTCTCTTCCAGCCAACAGGCTGCAAACGACCAGCAGCCAAAGAGCCTCCTTCTCCCTCCTTTGGCCACCCATTTCTCCACCATTTTCCTTTCATTTTCACCACAAATTCCACCATCATTCTCTCCTTCATCTCCTCCTCCATTCCAACAACTATAACACCATCTTTTCCACTTTCTTCTTCCTCATTTCTCCACCATGAACCCATAAGCTCCAAAGTTTCACCACCCTCTCTACCACCATATACACCACCTTGGCCACCAACGATCATGCCATCTTCTTCTCCTCGTCGTGCTCTTTCCGACGAGCTATTGGTTCGCTCTCCGAAACTCCTTTTATAAAACTCTAATTTTCCATTTTCAACTAGACTTGCACCCTCTTTGGCTTGGGCTTGGCTACCGGATTCCGGCCATCTCCGTCCACTTCCGGCCATCTCCGGCCGCCGCCGGCCATCCTCCATTTCCCCTATCATTCTTTCCTTCTTTCTTTTCTTTTCATCCTTCTTTCTTTCCTTTCTTTTTCCTTTCCCTTCTCTTCCTTCACTGTTTCCTCCCAAAAACTTGCGTCTCCTCTCCCTCATTCAGTGCGTCTCTCATCTCTCTGTCACTCTCTTTCTCATGTTATTGCTGACGCGAATCTCACCCCCGCGTCCAAACAATCCCTTAACGCGAATCTTCGCGTTCTTGATATTAGTATAACGCGGCCTTCGCGTTCTTGCATCGACACGACGCGGAGATCATGCCCGCGTCTGTGTTCTTCTCATGTTATAACTTCAACGCGGGTCTCGAACCTCGCGGTTGTGGCATTTACGCGACGCGACTCCCGCGTCTGCGATCCCCGCGTCTCACTCTCAAACCCGCGTCCCCTTGTACATACTCTCTCCCTGTACACTCTCTCTCTCCATGGACTTCTCTCTCTAGCTCTCACTTCTCTCTCCTC
Organism: Agave tequilana; assembly: GCA_038442645.1. Lineage (NCBI taxonomy): Eukaryota > Viridiplantae > Streptophyta > Magnoliopsida > Asparagales > Asparagaceae > Agave > Agave tequilana. Next base: position 109,822 of record JAVJIF010017070.1, read on the forward strand.
TCTCTCATTCTCTTTCTCTCTCTTGATTTATCCTCTCTATCTATCACTCTCTTAACGCGTTGACGCGTTGATTTCCTGGATTCGGTGATCGGGGATTTCACTATGTCTTATAAAGACTTAGGCGAGTGTTCTCGCTTTTCTCTTGACTTTCCCATTTCATCGGGTCGACTTGTATTATTCAGGATTTATGCTGTTTGGAATTAACACTTTCATTGATTGTGCTCAGCTATTATTGTATTACTTGCCAAGTACTCACTTGATATATTAATACTTGACATGTTTTTACTTGATACTTACCATCTACATGCTATACCTGACACCTGTCTATATCACTTGTCAACTGTTGTGTTATCACCTGACACCCGACTTGCCACTTGACACTTGCTTCTCATTATGACATGACTTATCACTTGCCTCTTGAAATATTAATACTTGACCTGTGATTATCACATTACGGGAATACTATACTTGTTATCCTGCATTACATGCAGTGACTTGAATCTTGTACTTGCTATCCTGTATTATATACAGTGACCTGAATCTATAGTACTCATGTACTCCTGAATCCTGATCATGTCTTGCACCTGCTATTCCCGTAAATTGATGATTACATAATAAATCATAAAAGGAACAACTTGCATCGGGTCGGGGGAAACTTACGGCTATCAATATATGTTCGTGTTTACAGTGGTACTAGGCATGTTGTGCAACTAAAACTTCTGATCTGACCTATGGGCCTCCAGGCGACCGAGGGGAGTGCTGGCTCCCTCCTTCCTGGTACTATCTGATAAAGGGCATTCTATAAGACCCTCCTGATCGCCTTGCGGCAGGTTCCGTCGTCCACAAGCAACGGAACAATCCTGGGCCGTGGTCCCGGGTATGACGGGACCAACTGTAAACATTGTTCGTTGATACCCCCGTTGGTTTCCAATAACAATCTTGCTTTACTCAGATGTGGATATATGTGTGCTGGGACGCTAGTTCACATATCTAGGCATCGGGGTAAGACGAGTAATAATAATAATAAAAGATGCCAGCTATGAATCTGTAGTATGCCTTGCCATGTTTGCTTGTATCGGATTTTACTTCAGATTTCCAGTTTTATGATTATTATATAATACCTGTTCATATCCTGCTTTTACTTGCCCCCTGCTCTTATCTTATCATACTATGAATCTTTCCTACTTGATATCACTTGCTGTATATCTACTTGCTCCTGCATGCTTGTGCCTATGACAGGTTTTCATGTTCATGATCCAGATATATCGTTACACATGTGCTTATCCATACTCGCTATCTGGCTTTTGCATCACCACTCGCGAGGAGTTCTGACTCCTCTGGATCCTCATGTTCAGGTTTGAAGCTTGGAGCGTGCGGATTTCTCCAGTCGCTGATCAGAGTGACGCAGCGGTAGCGTGGATCTCCAGCAGACCGTCCAGAGCCCCATCCTTCCAGGCCCTCCTGTTCGGCTCTTGAGTTTTCCTGTTGTGACTCTGAGCCTCCTTTTGTACTGTTCATACTTGTACATTCTTGTATTCTCGCATTTGCGCCATGTTGGTGATG